>JASAND010030342.1:0-40184 GCA_030248195.1 Trissonchulus latispiculum | reverse complement strand
TTGTACTTCGTTCAGTTACGTATTGCTCTATAGACAATGTTTTGAGAGGCTATGTACAGTTCTATGGTGTTCCCGGAAGTCGGTACCGCCCGGACCCTCCAGATGGCAAAGTGGAACCAGCACAGCAAGATGGGTGGGCCAGACGGCAAAACGGACACCGGGAATGAGCTGGGCGCACCAGAAAACCCCTATAGACAAAGTTTGGAGAGGCTAAGTAAAGCCTGCTATGGACCTCCGGGAAGCGGTTACCGATTTGACTTGACCTCAGACGGTCAAGTGGAACCAGCCCAGCAACTTGGGTTACTCGGGCAGCAAAACTGCTAGCGGGAGTCGATTCTCCGTCCCAAAAAACCTTTGTATGCAAAATATGGGCCACCCATGTACCAAAATAAGCGAAAAAATTAAGTTCAAAGTTCGACCCAAAATTCACCAAATTTGGCCGGCCAGTACCGAAAAATTACGCTCAGGGCCGGAAAATCATATAGCATTTGAACGACTTTGATATGTGTACTGTTTAACCATCTGGTCAGTACTGCCCCATATATAGCCCAGTCTGACTTATTAAGGCGCCTTTGAACCATACTTTTTGGCCATTTTAGCGTTTTGGCCGACTTTGGCCCCAGCCAAAAATTTTGTCCGGGTCCGGGAGGCATAAAAACTAGCTTACTTTCTTATTTTCGATTTGTACTACAAGAATATATATGGGTTTCATAGGCAAAAATTTTTCTATCTGTTGTTATTCAAGCTACAAAACCCCCTTATGAGACATCAAAAGCGAGAAACCGGAAAAAAAGAAAAAACACAATTTTCGTAAGCGATTTTTGGCGCAACGTTTTAACGGAAAGTGGTACGGGGATGAAACTTGGCAAATATACTAAACTCGACACGTACAATTTTTTGCGCACATAATCTGCGCAGGATCTGCGCAGGAATCTTGGCAGCTTCTGCGCAGCCTTGTTTTACACGGTCATTCGACCATTTTCACTCATATTATAGGGGTCGCTACCGCGACCCCTATGATATGTGCTAGTAACGAAAATTTGTTAGTAGAAACAAACACAAACAGACACAAAAAACACTTTATAACAGGTATATACTAGAGTTCTGGCTAAAAGTCTCAGAAAGGAATGGGGGGAACCACTTGTCTGGTTATTTAATACCCCGACCCCGAAGATAATTATTCAAATTCAGATTTTTGACAGACCTTTCAAAAACATTTAGGCTAGATGAGTTTATAACAGTGATGTGTAAACTGTTCCAAAGTTCAACAATTCTGTTAGTGAAAAACGACTTTGTTGCTTCTCTATGACACAGACTATGCCGTATTTTGTAGCAATGCCCACGTAAACCTATACTAGGTGCTAACGTGAAAAAATCAGAAAAATTAAGTGATATTTGATTTTTGCACATTCGGTACATTAGTTTTAGATCAGTTATTATACGTCTTATCTCTAATGATTGTAACTGGAGCTTTTCTAAGCGCTGCTTATAGTAGAAATGTTGTAGACCAGGTATACGTTTCGTATACCTTCTTTGTACATTTTCTATCATGTCGATATCTTTTAGCAGGTATGGTGACCATATTGATGAATTATATTCCAGAATTGGTCTCACATACTTATTAAACATTTTAAGTAAAAAATCCCTATTTCTTGTTTCGAATGATTTGAAGATGAAAGCTGAAACTTTGTTTGCTTTTTGCGTAATTTTGGCGCAGTGTGCAGAACTCTTCATGTCACGTGACAGTGTTACCCCTAAATCTGTTACTTGCTTTACCACTGAAAGTTCATGATTGTCCATGACATATCCTTTTCCATCCGCATCTGCAGCCGACCCATACACTAAAACCATACACTTTGAAATGGACAGACTAAGCTGCCAAGTGTTAGCCCAGCTGCATATGCGATCGAGATCTTCTTGAAGTCTCACAGATTTGGTTTCGTTCGTACTTACGTATATTTTTGCATCATCTGCGTATAGACTGATACTAGAATTTACAATGACTTCAGGCATATCATTAACGTATATCAGGAACAGAAGTGGTCCAAGAACAGTTCCTTGTGGAACACCACTGATAACCTGATGTTTGGTAGAAAAAGATTGATTAACTTTCACATTTTGATATCTATTTGACAAAAAGGACTTTATCCAGTTTAAAATTTGACCACTAATTCCATACTTTTCTAATCTTAATAATAACTTAGTATGGTTTACCGTATCAAATGCTTTCGCAAAGTCTAAATATATACTGGTTGCATAATTTAAGTCTTTAGCTTTATTCCATTGGTATAAAGTTTTTAATAAATTAGTGAGAGTAGAATGTTTAGCACGAAAACCATGTTGGTGTGCACTTAGTAAATTATGCTCCATTAAAAAAGACATAATATGTTCTTTCAGAATTTGTTCAAGAATTTTACAGCATGATGAAGTAAGACTAATAGGTCTGTAGTTCTCAGGTGTTGATGGCGATCCTTTTCTTTTGTAGATTGGGGATATAATAGCATCCTTCCAAATAGTGGGGATTACACCAGTATTTAATGATTTTTGAAAAATATATTGCAGTGGGGTAGACAAAACTGTGGCCATTTTTCTCAACAATAATGAGGGTATATTATCTGGACCCATTGAGGCTTTCGGGGGTGCCCTTTTTAAAAATTTTTCCACAGTTTCTTTTGATACCTGCAGTACACCAATGGTTTCGTGCGTCCTATACGGGAAATTTGGACTTTCGCCATTATCTTTCGCCATTATCCCATGAGTTAACCCTGATTAGCTCATGCAGTCAGCTATCAGCTAGCAAGGATTTAACCCGGTTGTTTTTGGGGTTAACCTTAAACCTAACCCTAACCCCATTAGCTAAACCCGGGTTTTGCTGACCCCATTTTTATAACATTGGGTTAGGGTTGGTAACCCGGTTTCTAACCCGGGTTAGCGATTTAACCGGGTTAAATCGCTTTATAACATCGGCCCCTGGGGAGGGGGTAGGCCGTTAGCGAACAGAGCCTAGTTTTTGCTCTGATAAGAGAGAGCTAGCCAGTTGTCACACTCCTATATAATGTACTCTTGGTAATACTAGTTTTTTCAAAGATAACGTTTAAGTCCAGTATCTCTCAACTGATTTTATTTGTTTTCAGATTCAAATTATTGTCCCGTGTTTTTTCAAAGTATTTTAGTGTACTGTGTTTTCTGGTTTTTTTTCCTTTCAGATTCAAATTCACATGTTTCCTGTGCAGCGTTTCCTTCGAGCACTATGACCAGGTTCAGGCCCACGTCCAGACCCTCAAACATTTGAACAAGATTAAACAGTACCAGGAGCAACAGCAACAGGGAATGGGGGGTCCTGGAGGTCCCCCTTCTCCGTTTGGGGGACCTCCGGGACCCTCCCCGGGTCCAAGAGGTCCGTCCTATGGACCGGGTGGACCTCATATGGCCCCCTATCCCCCGGCTGGTCCTCCTGCCAACTTCTACAATATGGGGGATATGCGAGGAGGTAACTGGTAGCTAGGAAATCTTTAAACTGTTGAGTTGTAACTTTAATTTTTTAGCTTTTAAGGGGGGGGGGGGTCACTTTGGTCAAAAATCGATAGTCACGGATTTCGCTCATTTTCACACATAATATGCCCCCATATGTTCTCAAAAATAACTTAGAATTAGCGTTCGAAATCAAACTGTGACAGAGTTATTCAGGTTCAAAGCCGGAAAACTTGAAAATTCCGGTGATGAGCCCTGCAAGCTCAGGTGGAGACCAAACGCGACCGAAAATAGGGTTAACCGATACACCAAATTAAAGCCTTTACTAAGGTAATATTTAAGTGCAGACGTGGCTCAAGGCCAGCTATCCAGGCGTTCATTATGCATGCTTGATTGAGTGCTGCACTGACCTAACCTTGCAGGACTGCCCAGTATAACTTTAACTCGTTTTATCTTGCACAGACAAAATTTTAGACTCATGGTTATATGAGAAAAGTTGCTCCTCGTTCCATTAGCTATCGATTGATACCCATTTTGTCTATATTTGGAAAAATTTTAAAATTGACATTTTTCACCTATAAAGATAAAAGGTGCCGCCACAGCAGCATGTTCAATATTGACGTATTTGTTTTGGCTACATTATTAATCTGCCAAGTTTGGTGATTTTTTACCACATAATGAGTGAGAAATTATCAAAAGAATGTGAAAATTATGAAAAATGGCCATTTTTAGTAAAATTTGCTGTTTTTGCGGCAAGTTTTTTGAGCTTACTGTAGATGATAGAAACATGCGAGTACTTTCATGAGACGTGGTTTTATGCGTAGAGTGCAGCTATGTATTGCCCGTTTCTGTAGCTTTTGCCAATCGTTCAGGATAAGCAAAAGAGTACCGTAGGTCCTGTTTTTCATGGTCCAAAAATGGCCGATTTTCCAAAATTAGGGGGAGCGCGTTAGCGCTCCCCCTAGAATAGGGAAAATTTGACGCAATGTGTATAATCTGGACATTGTTTGGCCTGTGGCCAGCGGAGGAGTGGACCGATCGGGCTCAAACTTGGTGTGTGAAGAGCCTGTGGGCAGGGGTACATGCTGTGAAAATTTCAGCCGGATCGGCCGGGTAGATCTTGAGATATGAAAATTGGCCCCCAGCGCAGGTCGCGTTTCTCTCCATTTTCCCCCCCAGGGGTGCAGGTCGGAAGACCCTTCAGAGCCGCACTATTTTAGGTTTTTTTGTACAAAAAGTTCCGCAATTCCGGGGAAAGTACTTTCCGCGGTTCCCGGACCCCCCCAGGTGGCCCCACCCCCCGGGTGGGGACCCCCCAGGTGACCCCCGAAAAAAACTAAGTCCGAAAATAATTGCACTTCGAAATAGAACGGAGCGAGCGAAGCCGGGCTCTCATATGGCTCATCCATGTGGCATGGCCCAAGGGTGAAGGGCTCCGGGAAGTGAGATGGTGCTGCTCGGTGGTTTGTGGCGCCCTGGCCAGGGGTCAAAAGTTAGTGTGTAAAAGGGGGGGTCTGGGCCTACGGAGTAGGCAGCCCTATACATAGGAGCTGCTGGGCTGACGTTTCGTATTTGAATAGGAACCCCTATATGGTGAATCTAAATGGCCCATTAGTTTCGCTCTCGGACCTATCCATGTGGCTGGGGGGCACCCTGATGGTGATGGGCCCTACCGTGTCGCAACTCCAACTTTAACCTCTTCTACAGAAATATCTACAGTGAGCAGGTCTCTCTTATTTGGGGTTTGGGGTGGGGTGCGGGAGCACTACAGCATAGGCTATAGTAGGTTTCGCTCGGACCCCTGTGGCGCCCTGGCCAGGGATCCGGACCGGGGACCGGGTCCAAAATGGCCAAAAATCGATTTTTCCAAAAGTGACCAAGTTTGGTATCAAATGAAAGCCCTTGGTGAGGCGAATATTTTTTGTCATTGAGGACCCCTCCAAAGTGGACCCAGCGGCCTGTGGCGCCCTGACCAGGGTCCGGACCGGTCCAAAATGGCCAAAAATCGAATTTTCCAAAAGTGGCTAAGTTTGGTATTAAATGAAAGCCCTTGGTGAGGCGAACATTTTTTGTCATTGGAGGACCCCTCCAAAGTGAACCCAGCGGCCTGTGGCGCCCTGACCAGGGTCCGGACTGGTCAAAAATCGGTTTTTTAAATAAATTTCCAAGTTTGCTATCAAATGAAAGCCCTTGGTGAGGCGAATATTTTTTGTCATTGGAGGACCCCTCCAAAGTGGACCCAGCGGCCTGTGGCGCCCTGACCAGGGTCCGGACCGGTCCAAAATGGCCAAAAATCGATTTTTCCAAAAGTGGCCAAGTCTGGTATCAAATGACAGAACTTGGTGAGGCGAACATTTTTTGTCATTGGAGGACCCCTCCAAAGTGGACCCAGCGGCCTGTGGCGCCGTGGCAAGGGGTTCCTAATTGGTCAAAAATCAAAATTTCCAAAAGTTGTCAAATTTGGTTTTAAATGAAAGCCCAAAATGAGCAGAGCAACTTTTGTCATGTATATATAACTGCATATCCAAGGTTACGGTGCTGGTTGGCTTTTAAAATAGCCTTCCTGCCTAAGATAACGCACCGTGTAAAAAGTTCTGAAAAGGCCATGAACAGTGGCCCTCCAGCCTAAGATAACGCTCCGTGTATAATGTTCTGTAGAGGCCATGAACAGTGGCCTTCCAGCCTATGACGCACCGTGTAAAAAGTTCTGAAAAGGCCATGAACAGTGGCCTTCCAGCCTAAGATAACGCTCCGTCTATAATGTTCTGTAGAGGCCATGAACAGTGGCCTTCCAGCCTAAGATGACGCACCGTGTAAAAAGTTCTGAAAAGGCCATGAACAGTGGCCTTCCAGCCTAAGATAACGCTCCGTGTGTAATGTTCGGTAGAGGCTATGAACAGTGGCCTTCCAGCCTAAGATGACGCACCGTGTAAAAAGTTCTGAAAAGGCCATGAACAGTGGCCTTCCAGCCTAAGATAATGCTCCGTGTATAATGTTCTGTAGAGGCCATGAACAGTGGCCTTCCAGCCTAAGATGACGCACCGTGTAAAAAGTTCTGAAAAGGCCATGAACAGTGGCCTTCCAGCCTAAGATGACGCACCGTGTAAAAAGTTCTGAAAAGGCCATGAACAGTGGCCTTCCAGCCTAAGATAACGCTCCGTGTGTAATGTTCGGTAGAGGCCATGAACAGTGGCCTTGCAGCCTAAGATGACGCACCGTGTATAAAGTTCTGAAAAGGCTATTAACAGACATTTTTCCGTTTCAGCAAATACATTCAGTTGAACTAGAACGTTTTCATCCAGCCTGTTTGCGGTAGCTAGCTTTGCTTACATTGTGTATATATAGTCAAGCGGGAAAAAAAAACCCACTTTTCAGATTTTTGGCCAGAACTTTTTAATGGTTTGACATATCGAAATGCTGATTATACAGGTAGCTAGGCCTAGTCGTAAGCTTTCTTATGAGCTATAGAACACCTCTGTAGGGTGTGCCGTTAGCGAGAAAAATTGTCCCAAACTGGCGGGAAAAAAAAACCCAATGCGGGAAAAAAAAAACCCATATGCGGGAAAAAAAAACCCACCCCAAAAAATTTTTGGCAAGCTGCCAGGAGCATTTCTAACCATTCCAAATGAAAGAGCGGGTTGTTTTTAGTACAACTGCATCAAAATATATTAGTTTTTGTATTAAAATTGAGGTCATATGGTCATTTGAAAATGTTGTATCTTTAACACATAAACATAGGCAAATTTTGGAAATTTTTCAAAATTGTTTATTTTCGGCAGTTTAAGCATCCTATCGTGTAGAAAACGTGTTTTCCTTGTATTTAGAGCCAAACTAGACCCATTTTAAGGCAAAACTAAGCATTTTTGGTCAAAATTGAAATTTTGGCTTGAAATGGCACCGTGTCCGATTTAGACCCCCTGGACCACCCATAACAGTACGAACCCAGGTAAAACCTATACCAATTTAATCTATAGGCTCTATTAAACAAATGTATGTATTGGTTTGACCTTTCCGGTCAATGGTTAGAAAAAAAATTTAATTTTGAAAAGTGGGTTTTTTTTCCCGCCGTGGGTTTTTTTCCCGCCAACTCCAGGTCACCCCCAGGTCGCACCGGAGGGGTCAGAGCAGTGTGACATATATCATCATGAAGCGCAACAGATGCCCTACAGGTACATATAATCCGCTTTGGTCTAAGTCTTTCCAGTAGTTCAGGGTGGCCCGGCAAAATTTGCCAAATTTCGGCACTTGGTCGGACCAAAATTTTCGAAAATTTCAAAGTCCCAAAAAATTTGCTGGGAAGCAGTGGGAGTGACAATAATACACCCTCCAGGGTTATTTTGGATGCTCTTCAAGATAGGCTATTAAAATCCTAGATAGCTCATACCGGTAAGCCCACACTGGGGGTGGGTTTTTTTTTCCCGCATTGGCGAGTGGGTTTTTTTTTCCCGCTTGACTATATGCAACTTCTCTGACATGATTTTCTCTGCAGCGGAAAAACAAGTGAAACTAGGGGGGAATATGCCCTCGACGGGCAACCAACTTGGTAGAATAGGGAAAGACTTGAATGTTCTGGGCTTATTCTAGTGGGGGGGGGGTTGGGGGGGGCCCCCCCATAAACCCCCTTCCCCCCCAAAATCGTCCCCCCCCCCAAAAATCGCCCCCCCCCAAAAAAAGTGGGTGCCCCTTTTGGTACCAACTTTTGCCCTGAAAAAATCGCTCAGAAGGCCAAATTTTCAAAAATTTTCCGGCTTCGCCGGAGATTTTTACTCAATTTTTGCCCTTTTCAACACTAAATCTGCTTATTTTTGCTATGAAAATCAACTTTTATAGTATATGCCAGAAAAATAGCGCTATTTTTAGCATATTTTTCGAAAAATTTTCGCCCCCCCCCCCAAAATTCCTTGCCCCTCGGACCTTTGGGGGGCCCCCCCCCAAGAAGCCCCCCCCCCAAGAAAAAATCCCTAGAATAAGCCCAGATGTTAAATACACGGTGCATGGTTACAACTGAGATTCTGCTGAAGCGGAAAAATGCCGTTTCTCAGCGACTAAAATGACAGAAACCAGCTTTGTGCGCCGAATAGGGGATCTACTCGGCGACTAAAATGAAAGAAACCAGCTTTGTGCGCCGAATAGGGAATCTACTCGGCGACTAAAATGAAAGAAACCAGCTTTGTCGCCGAATAGGGAATTCCCTCCTTCCGTCCTGCCACAGGACATGGGGTGCCGGTGCTCATCCCCGGATTCTCAGCCGTAGAGCCAGGAGTGACACCTCATCTGATGACTGCATCCGTGGAAGGGGGGCCGGCCCTTCTACACAGACTCCTGTTACCTTCCCACCGTAGTGTTAACCGTTTACCGACCAGTTAAAGATGGATAGCTGGGTTGGCTAGAGTCGAGAAAGCTTTGTGGTCTCCGGGGATTGAACCACCAACCGTAAGATCGGAAGGTCCGACCAGCGCCTTAGACCACTAGGCCATCCCGACTTAGCTTCAAATGATGATAAATGGTTCGAATCCCGAAAAATGGTGACATCACTCCACTGTTCGGTAAATTCAAAATAAGAGTTAACAGTTTTCAGGACATTTGAAGTTCATTTAAAGACACATAGTAATTTTTTAAGTAAACCCAAATTTTTGACAAAAATACGCAAATTTTCAAAAATTTTCCGGCTTCGCCAGAGATTTTTCGTAAAAATTTATTTTTAGCTATTCTTAGATATATAAATCCTGGCATTTTTGAGAAGTGTTTGCTTTTCTACGTGCAAAATATGCCACAAATATAGTCAGAGGGGTGGAAGCATCACCGGCAAAGTGGGGGGAAAACAATGGCTCACCCTGCTCGACTCGCATAAGATAAGAGATACAAAATCTAGTGCAAATGAAAGTTCAGGTGTTGTACTTTAAGATCATAATACAAATAACCGTTCCTGTCGATTGAGCCTTCGTGTGGCATGGGTCCGAAGTTGACACCCAAAAATTGTCCAAAAACCTAAGAATTTTTCAAAATTTCTAAGATGCCAACTATATGCCAACTTACTGGTAATAGTTACAGGAGTCATTTTGAGCATTAAGGGGTTTGTGGATGTGCTCTATAACGTAGGCTAGTCGGATTTTCGCTAGGTCACGGTTGAGAAATAGTGACCATCGCTTTTCCCCCACACTTTTTCCACCAGAGGGGGGGGAACAACGATGTGCTTTTCCCCCCGCAGTTTTGTTTTTTTTTGATTTAAGCAAAAATAACGACTAATTGTTTACTCATTTCAACTGTTATATATACCCCCCCAATTGACCTTCCGCTGCCGAAAAACGCAATATGACAGGGCATTTTTTACCGGGGGGGCGGGGGGTCCCCCCGGTCCCCCCGAAATTGACCTTCCCCTCCCCGAAAATGCCTTCCCCCCCCCCGAAATCGCCCCCTCCCGGGATTTTTGCTTCCCCCCCCCCGGGATTTTTTGGGGAATAGGCTAATTTTCAAAAATTTTCCGGCTTCGCCGGTGATTTTTTTCGTAACAATGGCTATTTTTAGCTTAAATCCTGGCATTTTTGAGAACGTTTTGCCTTTCTATACGTATAAAATACGCCAAAAATCCCAATCTTTAGCTCATGTTTGCAAAAAATCTCCCCCCCCCCCCGAAAATTTCTTCCCCCCTCGAAGCCCCCCCCGGAAAAAATTCCCTAAAAATATATACCCTGTGACCAGCCCCTGTGGAGGTCACCTGTGAAAGTGACCCCTGGAGAGAACTCCAACCTACAGAATGTTATAGGGTGCCGGTGCTTAAATATCTCCGCATTCACAGCCCGAAGCCAGGAGCGACAACTCTAATGTTGACTACATCTGTGGAAGGGGGGCTAGCCCTTCATTAGGCATTACGCCAGAACACAGACTCCTGTTACCTTCCCACCGCAGTGGTACCCATTTACCGACCAGTTAAGGATAGACAGCTGGGTTGGCTGGAGCCCACGGCGAACCGATATGTGCTTAGTCCCTTGCTCAAGGGGATTTGCGAAAGCCTTATGGCAACGGGGATTCGAACCTAGAACCGTCAGATCTTTAGCCGAACACCCTACCATTCGGCCATTGCGGCACCTGTGGAGGAATGCTGGCAAATATTCCCAGGGGGGGGGACAAATCATGCTGGTAACAAGAAAATTAGGGTCCACAAACAATATTTTTGTGATACTATAAACTGTGGACATTCCAGAGACAGAGAGTTTCACAAGTGTGGATATGCAAAACATTACACCCCTGAAAATGGATAATGGATGACCCCTGAACACTTTTGTGCGATTTTGCCACCCATCATAAATAAAAAACTCAATTTCTTGCGGGTTGATATTGTAAAATGGTGTATTTTAGCATTGCAAGTTAACACAAAAGGCGATTAAATTATAAATTACCGGAAAAATAAGATTTTGTAGACCAAAAATCCTAATTTCCTAGCAATGTTGGCCCATTACTAAGTTTGGCTTATATGATGAATAATACTAAGCCTGGCTGCCGGCAACGAGTTTTTAGAAGTAGATATTGCGTTAGAAATACGCAATGGAACCTTTACAAAGATTTTAATAAAGGTTGAGAAATTTCTTCAAAAGATTTGAATAAAAAGCTCTGCAGGCGCAACAATTTAAAAACTTGAGCTAGAAACGCGCGACCGGCGCGAAAATTTTTAGAAATCGAGGTACAATGTTGCTGCAGACGCAAAAACTAAAAATCTTTAGCTACAAAAGCTCCGCAGACTAAAAAATTTGAAAAATTGAGATACAAGATCGCCGCAGACGCGAAAGATTTTCATATTCTGTAGTTTTATGCACTGCTCAATTTTTGCCTTTTCACCCAAAAATTCCTGGGGTGTCGGAACCCCCAACCCCCCCCCCTCCTCTGGGTACGCCCATGCAGCCAGGCCACATCCTTGGTTTCTAAAATATTTTAAAGTTTCAACTTTTTCTTTCTTTCTTTCTATCATTACTACAAAACTGACTATATACATAATTTAAATTTTCGATATAATCCATTCTTTCTATGTTCTGAAATACGTACGTATATATATCTTTCTTGTCACTAGGTCTATGCAGATTTTCTGTTTCTAAAACGTCAGCTCGGTACACCTTACGCATACTGGAATACATTTTACAATGGGAGATCAGCCACAAGATAGCAGTGCTTCTGGGGAAACTCAACCCACTGTGGAACAACCTGTAGAAGCTTCTACTGAGAGTGGTCAGGATGGAGATAAGGGAGCGACTCAGCCAGAAGCCAGTTCCGCCAACTCTGAGTCTGCCCCTCAGCCTATGGAAACGGACCAGCCCAGTGCCAGTGAACAAACCGCCACCGGTTCTGCGTCTGAGGTTACTATTATTATTATTATGCCACGGTTTTGAGAACAAACATGCAATGTTGATACACAAAGACAGATACAGAGGTTTTGGGTCCACTCCTCTATGCATCCTAAGAGTTTGAAGCTGTATTCTTTGACCTGAAAGCGGGCTTTTTGATTCAAGCTTCTTCACATAACGACATGCACATTAACTAACTCTATACTCTGGACCAGTAAATTCCGGCGACGCCGGAAAAATTTTGAAATTTTTGACCTGCTAGTGGGCACCTTTGAAAAGGAGTGGAAGAGCACAAATAGTGAGAGAAGAGTCGGGTAGAGAGCTGGGTTTATTTTAGGCAAAATAACGCAGGAACCCAAAAAGTGGAGGGGCGCCCCCGCCCCCCCCCAGTAAAATAAACCCAGGAGAGTTATATCGAAAGTGCCAACCCACTTGCACGAAAGAATTCCAGCTATTTCTACAAGGTTCTGTAACCTTGATTAAGCCATTTTCTTCCCTTATTTTAGCCCAGCGAAGCTGGCAAGGAGAAGTCACCGGAAGGCGGCAGCGTTCCAGCAGTGGCCCCGGCCGCGGAAAGCGGTGGTGTTGGCGCTTCTGGTGCTGGAGATGCCGCAGCTGGCTCAGGCGGTGATAGTGGTAAAGCGGGTACTCCGACGCCATCCGTCACCAGTGGCAAGTCGTCTGACACGACAGCTGCAACGGTTGGCTCTGTGACCACAGAGTCCTCTAAAACAACAGCCGCCGCCAATGCTGCTCCTCCAGCCGGGAAGGATACGACTGCTGGCGGGGGAGACAAGTTCTCCAAACCAGCGGGTGGGACAGACCAGATGACGCCGGAAGCCAGGGCTTTGGCTGGACTACCGACGCGTCAGTATTTGGATCAGACGGTGGTCCCGATACTGTTGCAGGGGTTGACGGCTCTGGCTAAGGAACGGTAGGCTGTGTGACTTTTGTACATACGTTGTTTCCTTCCACGTGTTGATATTATTATGTATACTTACCTGGCATTTTTTTAGTGGGGGGGGGCCCCCACTTTTCGGTTCCCCCCTCCACTTTTCGGAGCCCCCCCCCCCACTTTTCGGCAAGCCCCCACCCACTTTTTTGGGGGTCGTCCAAAAGTGTCAAAAAATTAGGTTTTTGAGGTCAAATTTTCAAAAATTTTCTCAATTTTTAGCTAATTTATGGACTTATAAGCTCATTTTAAGCTTAAAAACAGCGATTTTTTGCGTTTTTACCTTAAAAATGCTAATTTTTTGCTAAAAATTTCGGTATATTTTACATTTGGCTCGCCCCCCCCACTTTCAAAACCCTAAAAAAATGCCAGCTTACTAGTCTACATTTACTAACATTTAAAGTCAGGAATAGGTTCTCTAAGACTTCGGGACGGAGAGCAAGAACCCTCGGGGTGAATTTTTTAGGGAGTTGAAATTTGAAAACATTTTGAAGCAAAATCTGTGATTGGTTTAAAAATGTACTTTCGAAAGTTTTTAAATGTTCTTTTTGAAAGAAGTAAATGTCCATTGTCAGATTTTTTGAACAAAAATGCAAAAATTTTGAACTTCTGATCCCCTGTGGCCTCGGGTTTTAGTTCTTGCATTGTCTAGTGTATATATATAAGTTTTCTCCTGTGACCTCATTTACTTATATATCTCTTTTTTGCAGCCCCGCGGATCCAATCCAATTTATGGCTGATTATCTGATTGTCAACAAGGATAAATTCAAAATGCAGGCTTCTGGGCGCCTTCAGGCTTGATTTGAATAAATGATTTCATTTGCTATAGGTTATCCTCTAATTTTTGTGTGAATGGAACAAGTGTATACGTTAAGTGTTGGGTGATGGTGAGCCCCCCTTTGACGTTACTATTCATGTACTGATTTCAGTTCTCATTTTTGTGGTTTATGTACTTGTATTTGTGTATCTACAATATATGTATATCGTAATTTTTATTTCTTTATTCGCGGTTTTGTGAGTAGAACATTTCATTTATGCGTTATTGATTGGATCGACGGTAGGGACTGGCAACGAAGCTAATATTAGTTTATTTTTAAAGCAGTTTAATGTCTGGTTTGAAAAATCGCTGAAAACTTTTGTGCTGTAAGCGTCTCTTCTCTGTAAGCTCTCGCATGTGATTTTTTCTATTGGTTTGAAATTTGAAACTGTTCTGAATTGACGTGTGGAAAATATATGGGCGTTTCATGAAAACTGCGCAGATAACCTGCATGTCTGGCTTACTTCTACTGGGGGGGGCCCATTCGGAAGGTTCCCCCCATAAATTTCGACCTCCCCCATAACCCCAAAAATTGCCACTTTTACCCTAAATTTTCAAAAAATTTTCCGGCTGCGCCGGATTTTTGCCTAAATTTCCACTATTTTAGCTTAAAAACACCAAACATTAGTTAGTTTTTTAGCGATTTTTAGCATTATTCACACAAATAACCTAAAAATTTTACACAAAAAACCTAAAAAACTTCTTTGAGCCCCCCGTATCGCCCCCCCCCCATAAATATTGGCTTAGAAGTACGCCAGCAGCATGCTCGTAGAACCATTGTTTACTGCATTTTGTCTTTTTTCCAGGGGAATGGAATTAAAAGTGGCATTTCATTTTTCTACAAATTCAGTGTTTTAGTGAGATTTGTTGCGAACTTTTAGTTTTTTGGAACGGAGAGTCGATACAGGACACTTGCTGGAAACGCTAATTTGTTGAGCTTCTTCCCTTCAAGCAGTTTTAAGTAGAAGCTCTTGATGTTCACCGAACATTCTACTATTTAAATTTTGTTTTGAATTAAAGCAAATCCTTTTAAAGGTTCTTTGTGGGATGATTAATTATTTCGAACTATTGTCAAAATAGTTGGTCCATAGTCCGTTTCTGGTTTTTGAAGTGTTCAAGTTGAAATAATACTTGAAGTTAGATTTCACGGAATATTAAGTTAATCTTTCTTTTCTGTAAATTTAAAGTTTTCTCAATGTGTATTTAATGGTGTTTCCATGTATCAATGCATATTGTGCTATTCTTGTTATTCATGTCTCGATATGCCTTCGTTACTATTTTCTACTCGAAATAGGAATGTCAATAAATAAAATATATACCTTGTAAAATTCTAAATTGTTGAACCTTGCCTCAAAATTTATAATACTATTTCGAAACTGCGGGGATTAAGTTGTTTTCTTCAATAAATATTGTCCTTTGTTTTGTGTCTTGATTGTGAAAGATATCTGGTGTATAAGTACGTCCTAATTGTGACAAATAAACAGCTTGACTTCTCTTTCTTGTTGATTTTAGTTTAGTTGTTTTCATAGTAGGTAGTGATTAGTTTTGGAATGCCTTCCGACTTTGCTATACACGCTATTTTCCATCTGTCAGTGTCGGTCTCGCTGAAACTTTGGTCTGGGCCAGTTTGCACCATAATTTAAAAATTCATCGTTATTGTTTCACAATAGGGAAAATCAAAAGTGAAACAATCTAGACTAGCGAAATTATTCGAATGAATAGTCATAGCCATGTAGTTGGCACCCAAGTGACAGAATTTGACAGACTGCCCTCTGCGGAGATTTTAGAGATTTAAAAAGAGCCTTGAGATATTGAATTATATTCAGAGCTTAGATCCTGAAAAGCACAGTTTACGGGAAGCCCTGAGAACTTGTAGTAATTCAAATTTAAGACATTAATAGCAAATTGCAAAATAGGTGCCTTTAGTTTCAGAATCTTGTGACCGTGGCTTTTGTTCTTGCTCAAACTCAGAATTACGCTTCTAGCGGAATTGCATTTGATCTTTAAACTTTGCTGCAACTTACTGGAAAATATCCGCCTGGAAGGCGGGAACATGAAATCTCAAAGTCCACTGGAACCCGGAACCAGCATCGTGCCAATCATAGTATAGCATGCCAAACTTGAAGGGAACAAAATAACACCTAAACGAGCCGTCCTCCCTCCGCTGACGCGACCGCTGTTCTATTTGAAGCAGATATGTAACGATAATCTGCGGTCGGTCAGTTTCAGCACCTACATACAGTGTTAGCAGCATGAGTTCTTTAGTGGGTGCATAACAAAGTTTTGGTTTGGCTGATTTTTGAAAAGGGCTTATCTAGCAGTTAAAATTTGAAAACGTTGCACCACTGAAGGTCCCTGTACTGAGCTGATAGTGATGAGTGACACATCGCCCTTGGCTCATTCAGCCGATGGAACCGAAGTATAAAGGTGACTTTATAGTCACGTACGCAGGTGTGCGCTCGATGATGTGCTTTTGTGTACTTTTGCGTGCAACAGATCCCGTGAACTTGCTTCAATGCGCGTAAACTGGGATGCTACAAATGGGCGCACTGAGTCACATGCGACGCTTCCAGTAGTGGTATGGTTTCTGGGCGAGACGCTACATTTGAAAGCGTCGACGCGCGTCTACTCGGGACTGTAACTATGAAATCAGCACAATGGTCTACGTAATCTGGGTTCACTTTTGCGCCCCCATATTTCAAATTTCTCATCACTCTACCCCCTCCCCCCCCCCCCAACTTTTGCTCTTATTCCCACTGTTTTGGGCTTCCCCCACTCACCTTGAGCTACCCAGAAATTGCCAAATTGAAAGATTTTTGGTCCAATTTTCCGGCTTTGGCGGAATTTTTTTGGAAGTAGCTTTTTGTGCTAAAATTTTTGAGCACGTTTTAGCATAGTTACAGTAGTATACATATGTAGAATACTTGCTAATTTTACTTTATTTTTGGTGATTTTAGACCACTAGGCCTCCCCCACTTTTTAACTCACTCTACTAGTGGGGGCGGGCTACCACCTCCGCTTTTTTCTCCCAAAGTAAACCCAGGCAATATGTTTTGTTCAAGGAAGCAAACAATCTCTTGCGTACCGCCGATTGATTCAGCTACGTTTCCAGCCCCTAGCTTATCTAGTTTGCTATCATTTTTTGGTCTAGATATGCTGTATTTTATCTAAGCTTTTTAATAGCGTAGTTAATACTTTTTGAAGATTTTTATTTCAGTACAAATGGATCCTACTACGATTTTTTGGGCAACCTTTTGCTTTATATGGTTAATGTACTTTTGGGAAACATACCTTAGTTATCGTCAGGTATGTCGAGTGGTTATTTATTTCGCTAAATGTCCACTAGCACAATCGTTCCATGCAAAGCTAACAAGGTCTTGTAATTAAATGGTCGGTAATAGTGCATCTTTGCTTATTCTAGAGGATTTTTATTGGGGGGCCCTGGAGGGGCGAGTCATTGTTGGGGGGGGTGCAAAAATTTTTCAAAAAACATGCTAAAATGCGCCATTGTTATAGTAGTCGCCAGAAAACTTCGTTTGTAGTGCAAAAATGAGCGAATCAAAAAATAATAAAATCTGATCAATTGTAATTAATTCAGACCCAACACAGCACACAATTTCCCATTGAATTTCTTGATGTAACCAAACAACATGGTAAAATATTTTATTTATTATAAACAGCATTTTCGATAATTCTTTGTGAGGCTTATGCCAAAAAAATTAGAACGTTTGAATTTATGTAACTCGCGCTTCAGATATTAGAAAACTCACGCCAAAACTGAACATTTGGAACAGTAAACAAAACTTGAGAAAAATCGTCAAAGTGTTCAATCTGAACACGTCTAAAACTTCCTAGAATGACCCTTCGGAAATAAAACGGAAAAGCCCTTTTCTTCTTGGACTTGTTCCGATGCCCAACCGTAGTTTTTAGCTTTTTTGTTTCGGTAATATATATATATAGTTTCTCTTTGTAACCTTTTTAGTACAAGCGGCATCGTGATGCGGTTGAACGGCCGTCAGATGTGGCGGAAATTATCGACGAAGACGCCTATAAAAAGGCCAGATTGTATAAACTGGATCGACACATCTTTGGATTTGTCTATGGTCTCTGGAGTCAGATAGAGTCTTCTGTAAGGACGGGTACAAATTTTGAAATAAACGTTGTATATACTATTCTGTGCTTTCTCTAGGCAAAAAAGTAAGAAAATAGTCTGCAATTGCCAAAACTGCAGTAAAGTTATCCTGTTTTCTACGTATTATATATATATATACTAGAAGCTGGGTTTATTTTAGGCAATAATAAGTTGGGAGACCCCCCCCAGTGTGGTAAGGTATAGGTAAAGGTTTACCCTTGGAACTACTTCCGTCCTGCCACAGGACGATTTTTGAAGAAATGGCATTTTCTGGGCGCCAGTAGTGAGTGGGGGGAAGCCGAACAAGTGGGGGTGGGGTCGATTGTAGGGAAACCACTCGTCTCCCCGTACGAACAACCAAGATCTGTTGTTTTCAAATAGCCAAATCTTGTGTGGTATCTTTTGAGTGCTGATGAGGAGATCTGCCAGTTTTTGTCCGTCGCATGCCTAAGATGGAGTCAGGGCAAGTTACAATGTAACTGAGGAATTAAAAGTAAACATAAGATATGTGGCTATTATGGAAAAGAGCTATCTATATGTCCATCCCGCCTTGAGTCGAGATTAGATGAAGTGATATTTTTATGGTTAGCGGTTTAAAAATGTCTTTGGCTATGTATCTTTAATACTGCTGATTTCATGATCAGCAAACGGTTTAAGCTGGGACCATGCTTGAAGAGTAATCAGTGCTATGCTGTTTTATTCAGGCAGTGTTGTTGCTCGTACTGTTGGCTGCGTTTTGGAACATTAGTGGACGCCTGTTGTACAGTATTGGTTATGATGGTAGTTACGAGGTATGACTTTGTTGTCTGTATAATCGTATTTGTGTATAAAGCATTAAAGTTAGTGGGAAAAACACTGCTTACGTAACATACAGAATGCTAAAATAATCTCTGATGTTTATTTTGGGTGCACCTTCGCAGGGTATTTTTTACAGGGGGCGGGGGCCGGCTTCCGACTTCGCCAAAGATTTTTCGTAAAAATGGCTATTTTAGCCTAAATCCAGGCATTTTTGAGAACTTTTTGCGTTTCTACCTGCAAAATACGCCAAAAACAGCACTTTTTGGAAAAACTCCCCCGGGGCCGCCCCCTCGTGAAAAAAGTTCCTAAAAAATACCCAGCTTCGATCTCAACTGTATTGCTTATATATAGGCGTTACAAGATCCTGTTTCTGGCACAAATTGAAGAACTGTCATTGATTAATTATTGCTTGCTATTAATTAAATTTTTTTAGAAATCTTAAAATATTGTTATCTAAGCCAGGTGAAATAGCTAGTTTTTCAGGTTCAGGATTCCTTTTTCTACACATTTTTCTTGTTCACTTTGTTACTTGAAGGCGGCCAAAAGTTAGAGAAATTTTGTAAATTTTTGACAATTTTGACTAACATTTACGCCTTTGCCCCGATAGTGACGACTGCGACCTCGGTGCATGTGTAATTACAATTTTTTCTGCGTAAATCTAATAAGTAATTATCGTCGTATATATATTATGTGTACGTATTGTGAATTCTCAGCACTTTTTCGAAATGCCAAGTTCAACAGTTTGGAAATTTGTTCACTGTTTTGCTATTCCGGAAAATTTTGATCGAGATTTCTCAAAAAATGTTAGTGTTTTAATATCTGCTGATTTTCCAGAGTGGGTGTTTCCATAGCTGTAGTTAGCTAAGGATGCTGGATTTGTATTGGTGTTTAGATTTTGCAATCGCTAATGTTCATTTTGGTTACAACTTTGATATCAACTGTATTCGATCTCCCATGGTCACTTTATGATACTTTTGTTATTGAACAAAAGCATGGCTTTAATAAGCAGGTAACATATGTTTTACAGTTTAAGTTTTGGCTGAAATATTTTAATTCCATGTTTAACTGCTAGCTGGCCAATTTGAGATTATGCGTAACTGTGATTATACGATATTGTGCTCTGTTTTCAAAAACGATCAAATTCCTTGTGCAAGCTAAGTTATGCTATATGCAAGTCAAAGTAAATATTCTGTTTCCAGCTTTGAAATAGTTTTTCAGAATTCCATGTGATAAAGCTTAATTAAGAGCGATGTTTCAGATTCAGAACTTCAACTGTGTAGGTTTTCTTTTTTTAGACTTTGGGATTTTTTATCAAAGATAAAATCAAAAAGCTGGTTGTAAGCCAATGCATTGGTCTCCCTATCACGGCTGCTGTGATCTGGATCATTCGTGCCGGTGGTCCCTATTTCTTTGTTTATCTCTGGGTCTTCTGCTCCTTAATGATGCTGGTAGGACGGCTCTCATTATTTTTTGCATTTTTAAGCTTTTTGAAAATGCTGGTATTGAGCATTACATTTTCCCATCGTTCTTTCTGTACTAAATTATTTTCTTTTGGTCTTGTATTTGGCGATCGGCGATTGAAAAATACATCTCTTTGATTTCACAGCTTTGAACCTTTTATTTCTGGAGATCTGGTTATCCTTTCCGCGGCCCTGATTTGTATCCGGTCCCAGTAGATGCTCGACTTGCAGTTAGTCTGTAGTCTTTTCATGGGAATTAGTGATTGTCCCATAAAGATATATATCCTGAAAAAACAGTGACTTTTAAAAAACTGCGACAGATATGTCGACAGATATGTCCTTGACCTCATTTTTAAAAGTTTCTATATGGCTCCTGTCTTCCAAATCGAATTACAACTCACTGTCTGTTTGCTTTCACCTCTAGAGCGACCAATTAGTAGCCACAAATACGTACGCTGAATGCTGTGAAATCCATTTTTGGGTAAACGCATTTTCTTAGAAAAGCACACTTTTTCTTAGAAAAACACTCCCAAAAGCACGGGTCCGATTTTGAAATACAAACACTATGTTAAGAACTTGAAACGGGTTTTGCAAAGTGCTTGCGTATAATACGATTACTAAGTCTGCCTTTGTTATATTTGCTTTTTTGGGTTTAGTTTCTGATGACAGTGTATCCAGATCTCATTGCGCCGCTGTTTGATAAGTATACCCCATTGCCTGAGGGAAAACTGCGAGAGGATATCGAAGCGTTGGCTGGTCGTCTCAACTTTCCACTGAAAAAGCTTTATGTGGTTGAAGGTTCGCAATACCTGATATTATCAAGCTTATTCACTTTCATCGTGCGCAATATTCTACAGAAATGGGTTGACCAAATCGGGCCCTTCCTAGTCTTCCACTGGCAGTCCGTAACACCTATCCAGAGGGGAGTTTGGGGGTTGAATCCCCCCTAATTTGGATTGACCAAATTTTAATTTTTTTGCGATTTCATTGCCAAGTGTAAGATTTTAAATAATTTTGGCATTCCGTCTTCTTTCTAAAATCCTCGATGCGCCCCAGAATCATGCGTATCATTGGTGTCAATTTTTATTTGATTTATGACTCTGTATTCCAGGCTCCAAAAGATCTGCTCACAGCAATGCCTACATGTATGGGTTTTGGAATAACAAGCGCATTGTCCTCTATGATACACTGTTAGAAAACTATTCACCAATTAATCAGGACGAAGATAAATCCCAAACCAGTAGCGACGGTGGTGCTGGAGATAGTGCGGATAATTCTACTAAGGTGGGGCACCGCTTGGTTATGAGGGGGGGGTATAGCTTATGTTCCAATTTTTCATTGTTTGTTGTGCAGCTTTTCAGAATTTTGATGTACCTACTATTGTATGTAGCAATACTATCAAATGAATTAAATGTTTTTTATGAATACGGTGCTAACGATTTTAGGTTTGGGACTACTTTGTGAATTTTTCATACATTTTATTTATTTAAATTTTAAATCTAAAGCTTAAATAATGTAAATTTTATCAAAATGTGGACATCGTCTCCCACCGCCCTTTGTGTTTGTATGTAATTCGATTGCTATATCCGTACTTCCTTGTGTTTCTTTTCCTTGCTGCAGACTGAAACCAGTGGTGACAAGTCAGAATCGTCTGCGGATAAAGCGACGAAAAAGAAAGGTTGTACTGACGACGAAGTGGTCGGGGTCCTGGGCCATGAGTTGGGTCATTGGAAGCTTAATCATAATCTCTGGAATATCCTGATTGCTGAGGTTTATACTTATATTTGAAATTTGATTCATTTATTCTTGATTAGTCTAAGGTTTTTTCTTCTAATGGTAGGTGGGGGACTGAAAGTTTCACCGATTCTCAGAGTTCACGTTATTGAATTTCTGACATATTTATCTTTTTCCGTAGCTACCAATATATACTGTAATCACTGTACGTATGTTACCAAACTGTCTCTGCACTATGGCTATTTGTTTATTTAGGCGAACCTGTTCCTCTGCTTTTCTGTCTTTGCCCTGCTGTATCAGCGTCGAGAGCTCTACGTTGCCTTTGGCTTTGAGGACAGTCAGCCTATTCTGATCGGCCTGTTGATCATATTCCAGTTCATTTTTGCGCCATATAATGAAGTTGGTCGTGCTTTCAGTTGATTTTTTCTATTTTTGGACAGCTTGTGTTTTACAAGGCATCCCAAAATGTTTTGATTGCATATAGGCTTCTCAAAATGATGGTGGTTCGGGTTGTTATCTAGGAAACTGGCTCCGTAAGGTTGGTCATTGACGTCAAACAAATTGTACCTGTTTGCCAGATCAAGTTTTTGTAAGTAACCTGACCATATCTTTCTGATAGCCCTCTAGACACACCGCACAAGCTTTTAGTGCGAAGTCATAATATCTTAAAACGAGTGGACGCATAGCGATTGAAGTGTCCTCTAGCGTAGTTAGCGTTGTCCGCAAAATCAGTGTGGCAGTGTCATCCTCCAGAACTCACAAGAGGGCAAATACCTTTTGAGTGACATGGTGTGCATTGCTTTGGGAGAACTGCTTTAGCGAGAATTGCTTGAGTGAGAAAAATGTTATTAAGTGAGTATTTAGTAACGTCTGTTTTTATACATGTGTAGTAGTACATAGTTAGGGATGTCCGTATTCATACAGTATAGGCCATGTATGCATGCCTGGTTTGATATTTGTTTTATCCTGTCTAGATCTTATCCTTTGTCCTGACCGCCCTGACCCGTCGCATGGAGTTCCAGGCTGACCGATTCGCCGCTGAACTGGGCTATGCCCGGCTTCTCTGCAGTTCTCTGATAAAGCTGGGCAAGGATAACCTGAGCCTTCCCGTGGACGACTGGCTCTACTCCGCCTGGCACCACTCCCACCCACCTGTACCCGAACGAGTTAGGACGTTAAAGAAATACCAGTAGACTGCCAGCTGGGCAAACACTGTGGAAATAATCTTATCGATTGAAGCACATATTTGAATTTACGTAGGTTTGAAATGTAACGTACTGGTACTACTAGCCTGTTTTGTTCTTGACTGCTTGATTTGAATTTACTGTCCATGTTGTATTCTCTGTACTGCATCACTTGTTGTGCTCCTAATTAAAGCACTTGCGGTGGTATAAAGTGCTGCGTAGCTGCGGAAAGATAGCTGAAATAGGTAGGAAGGTACTTTATTTGGGGAAAGCGGCAGGGATTTCATCCCTTGAAGATTCACAGAGAAGTAATGGAGTAGGATTTAAACAGTGTTGTTGACCTGCCGGGATGTAAGAATGCAACTTTTTCAACACTATGAAATCTATGCTGAAACTTTCACAAAGTATGTAAAATAGCACCTATTTTGTAAACTGAAGAAAAGAAGAAGATATTCTAATTTTTTTGAAAATCGTGTAGTTAAACACCTAATTGCGTCAAATCGGACTAAGCTCGGTGGTAGCTTAACTTGGTGTTAGCTATTCTACAGCTGTGCTGTAAGAGATTAGCTGACGACTAGTATAACCTAAGGTCGGTTATAACCAGTTCGTGCTGCGACGGAGAAGCGGACGAACGGAAACAGTGCAATATTTCTCCGTTTTCCCGGTTCATGCTTGAACGGAGCAACAGACTAGCAGAGAACGGGGAAACGGAGATTCAACCTTCTATTGTTTGCATAATCCACGCTTCGGATTAAACGGAGAAACGGAGCAAGTGAGAAGCGGACAAACTGACGAACGGAGAAATGGCCGAAAATAATGTTAATTATTTAAGGAGCAAGTGAGAAGGGGACAAACGGACGAACGGAGAAATATACGAAAATAATGTTAATTATTTAAAAATCGATTATTTTTCCAGAACTAAAAATTTGTAGTAGTTTTTCACAATAGAGCCAGGAAGTTGTTATTGAATAATTTAGTATAAGGTGGTGTATCCTTTTGTGCAGTGCTTTTGTGGTGATTTTTTGAAATGCTATAACTCGCAATTTTGGGAGTTGAAAAGAGCTTTATAGTAAAGCTTATAATAACCTGTACATTCATATGAGCTTGCGAAACTAGCAAAAATGTTCTGGCATGCTGACATCTGATAGGCTGAATACAGACCAAAAAATTTTGAACATCGATTTCTCAAAACTGTGGAATCGGCCAATATTTTTTCTTGTGCATGATGTGAAGGACATGGGCTGAGGGACCTTTTTGGATATGGCTCAACAAGCCTAAATACTCCAGATAATCCGTCATATGTGCGATGACACGAAATTTGGCAACTTTATATTCAGTTTTCTCGCAACTGGAGATATTTTAGCTCAAACCAAGAAAAACGTCCCTCCGCAATAGGGAGAATTTTCATCCAGCCAAAAATCAGGCAAATCCATTGGGCAGTTTTTGAGAAATCGATGTTCAAAATAAAATAATCGCAGTTTTGCCAAAATGGTTTTTCGGCCAAATCTCTAGCTTAAAGCAACGAATCCCAGCTAACAGACATTGATAAAATTGGCAATTAGACCCCGTATCGATTGAGTATAAACAAACAAAATTGTCCGTACAATTTGGCAGTAATTTTGAAAACACTGATTTCCTCCAAAATTGCCGTTTTTTGACCCCAAAATTTGTTTTGGCGTGTACTGACTTAACCACTAGAGATAGCTCGAAGGTTGTAACAGCAAAAATGTTCGTTTGTGTACCCTCTTTCCATCCGTAACAACCAATCTGATCTATCTACTATCTGCTGAGAGTATAATGCCAAAAACCGAAAATTTCTTATCTTTTCACCTAAAAATGTGGGACTGGTCCCAGAATGTTAAAGAGCACCAAATAGCATATTTGGAAAGTTTCATCTACTTTCATAAAAAATTGAAGCTTATAGGTCCAAATTTACACAAAAGGAAACCGCCACCATAAGAAAAACTGAATAAAACCTTACAGAACAAGTTTGAGGAAAACAAAATTTAACTTGATATTTTTATCCGTTTGCCCGTTTGGCCGTTGCTGCGTTCACAGCTTACATAAGCATGAACCGATGATACTCTTCTTTTTGAACTGTTTCTCTGTTGTTCCGTTTCTCCGTTCGGCCGTTCTTTGATTGTCCGTTGCTGCGTTGGAGCATGAATTGGCCTATTAAAGCTGCCAGCAAGAGTGCATAATTGCACTATTATTAAGAAGAGTAAGCCACTAGAGGGCTCCTCTTCTTGGCATTGCGTAACGGTGCTCCGCCCACAATACGCGAATGTTCCCTCGTTTGGGGGGGGGTCGACCAAATCGACATCGCATTCGCATACCCCCCTCCGTTTGGTGGGGAGGGGTAACCAAAAAGAGGTCCCCGTTTGGTGGGGGGGGTAGCCAACAGCCAATCAGATTGCAGAAACCTCCCTCCGTTTGGTGTGGACTAGAGCAGAGGATTACGGTAGTTTTTGTTCTATTCGAGAATGGGTCCCCGTTTGGGGTGGGTCGCTGAAAGTGGTCCCCGTTGGGGGGGGGTGTTACAAAAAGTGGCCCCCGTTTGGGGGGGTCGCCAACAGCCAATCAGAATGAGCAAAACTTAGCCTGCTTGAGCGACCCCCTCCCCCCCCCAAACGGGGACCTCTTTCAGCGACCCCCCCCCAAACGGGGACCACTCTTGGCTACCCCCCCCCCAAACGGGGGCACATTCGCGTATTGTGGGCGGAACACCGTTACACAATGCCAAGAAGAGGAGCCCTCTAGTGGCTCACTCTTCTTCGAATATATGTATAGGAGAAAATCATGGACTCCTGGTGCTAGTGTTTAAGCGGCCCAAAATGGCTGGCCGGTGATAGTCCGCCCAGTCAGACACAGGTCGGCGCGACGACGAATTCACATATTGATTAGAAACCATTCCCCTATGTTGATCAGATGGAAAATGGGACAATAGATATTGCAGTTTGATGGCGCTCTGGGATTACGGCTCTGCGTGCATTATTCGCTAATTATTTGAACAAAACTCACAAATCGTGACGAATAGTCTAATACCAGATATACTATTTGTGCCCATGCTTACTACTTCTCTTTCTTGAAAAGGATCGAGTCAGCTTTAAAATCCTACTCCACTCTTTCTTGAAAAGACTGTAAGCATCCTAATTTCCTAATTCATGAACACATGATTTGTGCTTTTTAATAACAACAATTAGGAAGCAAAGAAAAGAAAGCAGTTGCCAATAAACAAAAGCATTTAAAACCAAGCTCTAAACAATGAATGATACACATAAACAGCGAGAACCAACAATACGATCAGAGTCAAATATGAACAACAACAAGCGCTAAAACAGTCTTTGAAACAGCACTTGAATAAAGTGTTAGTTGTACAATTATTAAATGAACACAAAATACAAGAAAAACACCATTTCTACAAAGTACATTGTCACAATGAGACCTATCTATAGTACACATCACATTGGCACAAAGGCGGTACAATAACAGCACACAAAATTTACTAGAGTCATAGATATATATTAACAAATAGACCAAACTTGAGTCATGTTTTGTGTTATATATGTTATTAGGTTGCTTTAATTGTAGGGTGTCTTAAAACGGATCTCTTGCTATTATTCTTCGATAATTTTTGATTTTTTAATGATATATAATATTTGACAAATTGATTATTTTTTAATCATGCGGTGACGTCTGAAAAAGCGCTATGGCTTCATGAGGGTGCTCAGTGTAAGCTTGCTAAGATTGCATTGCTGAATTTTCGAATTAGGTCAGACTCTAGTGTCCCACACATAAAATCTCTAAGATCAAAAATCAAGACGGCTCGAAAGCAAGATAATTCCCTCAAACAGTTTTAAATTCTTCCATCCAATAAGCGAAACAAAGTGTAAGGAGTAACATAAAAATCATAAATTACACACACACAATTGTTTGAAAATTAGGTGCACACGTACATCATTGCATAATTTGTAAGCATTATACAAAATTAACAAAATATAATTAATATTCTATTATAATTACTATGCATATATATTGACAAATTCTACAGGGTCAAGTCATGATTAGTATGTAAACGATTACCCGTTTGTACAAAAAACATTTACATGCGTAAGCTGATAATTGCCAATGGTGCATATAAGTTACCACCATCTACATACTTGTTGGTATATATTTTTCGTTGTTATGAGGAATAACAATAGTAGCAATTGAAACTGAAACTAGATAAAATGTAAGTACAAAAACGAAACAACCGTATATATAATATGCCAAAATAATACTATTTTCTTTGTAAAGCTCGTCAGAAGATCAATGAATCCGGAATTTAAGGAACTTCTTCAGGAACTGTTTCTGGCAGGCGGGCAGATCAATTATCCGGTTTCAGGATGTGCTCGAAAGGATTAATCCCGCTGGGTCGCCGTCGCTCCATTCCTTCTAAACAGATGAAAGCAGAAATATTAAGAAAACAACAGAAAGTAAATAGTCAAAGTAATAACTATTACAACCTCCAAAAGATTCCCTGCCAAGCACTGAACGTACATATACAAATTCAATATGTCCGTACGTTTAAGCGGTCTGCCGAAAGCAACAAGAAGATAATCACAATGTGTGCTCCTGTTGCTCTGCTAGGTCCTTCGCAAAAAAATGAGTAAGCTAATAAATTCATGTTCTGGTACATTTTTGTTTGTTTCCTACAAATAATCTCAAATATGCATGAATGTTACTAATTTTTCGTTCTTTACCTTCCAACATGCATCGCATCCATTCTGGGAGACTCAGCTTTCTGTCTCGATTCGTGTCACAGTAACGGAGGAAGTTTCGGCCGCACCGCTTTACTCCCTTCCAGGACTTCATTTCATTTCTGTACGGTTTCCATTCCTTTCGTTCCAGTCGCTGAAATACGGAAAATAACATGAAACTGAAATCTGAATCTTTTAACCTTGACAATTTGTTAGCGTCTTTCCACAGCTTTTGTATAACTCATGCTAGTTTTCTAAACTGAAGATTAGTTCCCACATATAGATGAGAACACGCACTGACGTGCATCGTGCAGCGTGCTACAAATAAGCACGGAGATTGCGTAATTTCAGTACCTGATCTTATCTCGATAAAAGTTATATTTTTGCATATTAATGACTTTTAAACACGGTGTACACATTTTTGGAACGAAAACTAGGTAAATATAGTCGGGGTACTTATCTCAGTAAAATTAATATTTTATTCATTTTAAAGGTTTTAACCGTGGTGACAATGGTTTTGGGCCTTATTCGTACAAGTACTTTGTAGCACGGTTTTGCATTCACAGTTTTTTAAATTCATCGGGTGGGAAGCCCTCGTGCGCTACACTCGCAGCTTCCCGCACGATGAACGTAATCTGTGAATGCACTAAAAACCGTGCTACAAAGTATACATATCTAATAACCAGTATGTTAATTGTTAAATAAATACCCCGTTCTGATTTTTGTCCAACTGATTGAACTTCCATCTAACTGCTCGTTCCCGTCGACTCATCGTGAGATTGCCTTCGCTGAAACAATAAGAAAGGACTGACTAGAAAATTCGCCAGCTAAAAGACAAATAAAAATTTGACAGGAAAAACGTTATTTATAGACAATTTGATTCACTTGTGTAATGTCACACTAAAATTAAAAGTAATCCTACGTAAAGTAATATTCTTCATTCTTACTAGCTGGTTACATAGTTCTAACTTACGAATTGACCATTAATGCCATTCCACTTTCCAGATCAGCATACAACCGACGATAGAACCGTCTTCGCTTTCTGTCATTGCACTCTGAAGAAAATAAAATATAATATTAAATCTATTTAAACCCACAAAGGTAAATAATAAAAATATATATACCTAATAATATTAATTCAAAATACTAAATTAAATTTAAATGAATATTGAATTAATATTAAAACATTAATTAAACTCTTAAAGAATAGCTAACTATATACATACGTAACAACCAGTTGGTTTTACACACTTTTAATTTTTCTAGGTTTGAGGTTTCTGGGCGGAATGTTCTCCACAGATTCACAGTTGGGCTTTGTGTACTGAGTTGAAGTGCCGGGGATTGGAGTTCCAGAAGTCTCATTTACACACCAACAGTAATCTGAAATCAAAATTGAATTAAACATTCAAGAAAAAATTAAATCAAATGTGTCGGATTGTAACAGTCACAGTCAAAACAGAACATTTGGAAGAAGGGAATTTGCTTGGAATGGTCCGTTCTGAATAAAATGATTTTATGTATAAGTTTTGTAAATTGAAAGTTAGGTTCAGGAGCTTCCCTCCATAAAAATGTTTCGATTACACGTTTCTTTTAAGCTAAATTATAGTTTTCACGCCCGCTAAGGTGCGACTGTTAATCTGGCTTACTTGCGCCAAGATGACACTGAATTTTACTGTAGAGTTTGTCATTGGAAGTCTGACAGTCCGGAATGAAGGCTTCCTTGCTTTGATTGAGAGCTCGCTCCTTCAACGCCACTGTCCGATGCGTGCGGCAATCTCGCTGCTCTAAAATAAAAAAATGTTGAGTATATCACAGAAATTAAGCTTAAAGTTTGTTTGTTTCATATAAAAACTCAAACCATAACATACAACTAAATCCATATTTTCATGTCTATACGTGTGATCCAAGTAGGGATCATGCAATAACCAATAATTCAGGACCTTTCCCTCAGGAGTCATGTGGTGTAATGTTAGCATTCCTATCGGCAAATCAAGAAATAACACGGCTCGACTCCCTCCAGCAAAATCTTTTCAATACTGTTAAAATTCTCTAGCATTTCTCAAGTTAATATGCTAGAGAGAGAGATTATTATGTTATTATATGAACTATTACCGTTAACAATTATGAACTGTTAACAATAATAACTATTATATTATTATTGTTAGATTAAAATCTGAAAACTGACTGAAATCTTCCTGATCCGGGGGTGGAGTGGGTCGGGCGGCGCCGAAGACTGCGTCCACGTGATCGCTACTGCGAAGACTGGATCCTCTCAGCTGACCTAAAAAACCTACAATTGCTTTCGTAGAAAATCAAGCAGTCCTGCCTTAAAGTTAATAACCGAGTCAATTAACAATCGAAGCTTTTGAGGAGACGAAGATGAATAAGAAGTAACATGAATAGGCCAGAAGATACTTCGACGGAGCAACGAAAAAAAGGAAACATTGATAATTTCTCAATTAATTCAAGTCACGCTGCACTGGAACAATGAAGTTTGCTCAAAGAAACTTTGAGCACTAACCTACAGTACCGCTCGAAATTAAGTGCCCTTGAAGCCGGCTTCAGGTTCATTTGAAGCTGGGTAAGCTTCATGAAGTTGAAGCTGACTCCGGCATCAAAGCTTATATGCAATGTTTTTGTCCTTTAAAATTTAATGTTGTACATTTTTGGCAAGCTCCTCTTAAAGTATATTTGCCAGACTTCTGCTTGTGAATACTTTTCTTGCTTACTGGCTTCAACTGTTCAGCCAGACAGTGTCTTAAAAAGTACACCTTACACATATTCATTCATGCTACTTTCTTTAGTCTGTACCATTTTAGCAGTGCGCAAAAAACGGAAGGCCGTCTATGTAGCAATCTGCGCTAGCTTCAAAGATTTTTGACAAAACTTAAATACTTCACACTTCCAATTCTAGCATTTATAAAAGCGGTCACACAAACAGAAGTAAAAAGCTGTAGTAACTGAAACAGAAGAATTGTGAGAATTGTTGCTGACTTAATCATTATCATTATTGTTATACTTAATAAACTATTGAAGGATCAACAAATCACAGTGTAATGAATCTGGCCTCTGTGTCTAGTTTTAAACCTTTTCTGCGCAGCGAGCTCAACGGGATACATAAGATAAATTGACGGAATCTTTTTCACTGGCATGATTAAAAGGGATTTTTAATTTAATTTAATTTGTCCGCTGCGTTGAGCGCATAAATTTTAAGTAATCCTTATTTTAATTATTCCGGATTACCTCCCCAAGCGAAGTTGTAGAACAAATTATTCAATTCATTAATTGATTAATTGAATTAATTAATACAAAGACAAATTAAATTGAAAGACAAAGACAAAGACAAAGACATCATTGCTTTTGAATTTATACCCATCTACCAATTACGGTTGTTTGATCGTATATATTAAAATGCTAGTAGAGTAACAATTTGTTCAATTATTAATGTTTAATTTATTAATTTTAAACTCTAGTTTATTTGCAGTTCCTTTAAATTCATTATGCTAGTTTCGTAACTTTCGTTATGTTTGTGTGACCGCTTTTATAAATGCTGGATTCGGTAGTGTGAAGAATTTTAGCTTTGTCAAAAACTTTAAAGCTAGCGCAGATTGCTACATAGACGGCCTTCCGTTTTTTGCGCACTGCTAAAATGGTACAGACTAAAGAAAGTAAAGTAGCATGAATGAATATGTGTAAGGTGTACTTTTTAAGACACTGTCTGGCTGAACAGTTGAAGCCAGTAAGCAAGAAAAGTATTCACAAGCAGAAGTCTGGCAAATATACTTTAAGAGGAGCTTGCCAAAAATGTACAACATTAAATTTTAAAGGATAAAAACATTGCTTATAAGCTTTGATGCCGGAGTCAGCTTCAACTTCATGAAGCTTACCCAGCTTCAAATGAACCTGAAGCCGGCTTCAAGGGCACTTAATTTCGAGCGGTACTGTACCTCGCGAGATTTGTCTGCAAAAATTCCTACTTTTTTCGGAAAATTCCTACTTTTATTCCTACTTTTTCCTACTTTTTTACAAAATATTCCTACATTTTTCCTACTTTTTTGATTTTCGGTAGTATGAGGCCTGCTATTTCCTAGTACGAGGAGTGGTAGGTATATTTAGTTTGTATTTCATTTGATTTCATTTTCTCTGATTTCATTTGGTTTTCCTCATCAACAAGCTTTTGCTATTGTTTAGAGTACGGTTGTTTTGATTTTTGATTCGAATCGAATCAAAACTGTTTTGATGCGACTTTTTAGTTTTGATTAATCGAACTGAATCAAATCATTTAATTTTTCACAGCAAAAAATCGTACTGAATCAAATCTAACCGAATTTTCAGAAGCCAGAATCGAACTGAATCAGATCAAAACATTTGTCCATGAATCAGTAATTTTGATTTTGATGCGATTTTGATTCGCATTTTGATTCAGTAGAATATATAAGCTAAAAGCTTTCACTTAGTCTCATATGCACAATGAAACATACTTTTCCATGCATCTTTTCGAGTACTGTTGAACCTACATATTATTATGTGCGGTAAGGATTTGTTTGTGCTTTTCATTATGGCAGTGCTCACGGCAGAGATACCAGCAAAATCTTGGGATTTTAGCTAGGAAGATTGCTTTGGCAGGCATTTTCTAGAATAGGTGTATATATTGCTTTGTAGCCTTTTGAGTTTCGAGAGACTAGACTGCTAGATTATTATTTTTGCATTAGCTTAAACTTTGATCAAGATTAGCATGCAAGGATTTCATTAAAGCAACGAAATCTAAACTATATTGAAGCAGCAATGGACATTTTTGTGAAAAATGAAAATTTTATGTTCTCAAACAAGTCCTGAAGTTTTTATGTTCTCACTACAACAACCTCTTGTGATTATAAATTGGTTGATTTAAATTATGTAAAAATTTGAACGCAAATTTGAAAAATCAAAAGTCGCATCAAAATTAAGTTTTGGCAAAAACTGCATCAAAATCAAAAGTCTTTCAAATTGAAAAAATCGAACTGAATCAAATCAATTCATTTTTCGGGTGCAGAAAATCGAACTGAATCAAATCCAATGATTTTTCAGAGGCGAAAATCGAACTGAATCAAATCAAAACTTTTGAGGCCGCATCAATACCGTAGTTTAGAGTTTTTTCGGTAGTTGAATACTTATACTATTTTGGGCAATCTCTCAAAACAGACGAGTCGACTTCTCTTTTGAAACTTTGAATAAGATTTTTTAATTTTTGTAGTCTGCCTCTGGTACCATCCTTGTAATGTAAGCATTTAGATCACGTAGTCATCGCTAGTGTTGTCACGTTAGAGAAAAATCCGGGCCGGGCCGTTCCTAGTCATCCGGGCCGGGCCCGGCCCGAAGCCCGAGCCCGAAACAGGCCCGAGGCCCGGCCCGGATTTCGGGCACGAAACAGGCCCGAGGCTGGCCCGGATGACAACCCTAGTCATGGCCAAACCAGTAAACTACTACTTCCTACTGGTAGCCGTTGTGGGTTATTCCGCAGTACAAATAACCCGACGTAGAAGATTTGTGGAAACTCGGAAAAATTTCCTTGGGTCTTTCCACGCAAATGCGTAACCTTTGTAAACCGTCCAAGCTCTTGAGGGTCTGGAAATTAGTCGGTTTTTGTTTATATAGTGTGTACGTATTACGTACATACAAAGCAGACAAGACAAAAGCAAGTACCATTATAAATTTAATCCAAACTGTCAATTTTCTGCAATATTCTTGAACAGCCGAATAAGTCTGACACTAAAATCGGGGACTGAGACACACTACACTACGCAATACTTGAGTGCACTTGGTGTAAAGTGTACCCATACAGTTAACTGTTGTCCCGCAGGGATTTTTTTGAGTCCAGGTGTGCGTCTGGACGCAGTTTCTTATCAGGACGCAACGAGAGTTTAACGGGACGCAAGCTAGACGCAGCATCACATATAAATTACACTTTTTCAATCTCTTATTTCGACACAGCAGAGCATACCTCAGGTTTGAGGTGAATTTTTCCTTAGTGCCACATCCCAGTTGCTTTCGCGATGAGGAGTAGTGCCATAACAAATTTTGCACAGGACCCACGGTATGGCACTGAATAATTGCATATCGCAATTACCCGAGGCGTAGGCAAGGCTAAGGTGAATTTTCTCAATTACCGAAGGAGATGCGACTTAAATTTTATAAACTAGTTAAAATATCTCACTTAGACAATAAAATTTGTAAAAATGAGTTAAATTGGAGATGGTCGAAACAATTACTCCAAAATGGGCACCCTTAAGTTTGTATAAGCCAAAAATGATTTTGTACATAGGTCAAAAATGGCCATTTTTGAGGAAAGAAATCAGTTTTGCCAAAATTACTGCCTAATCAATCAATAAGCCTTTTGATACTCAATCAATTTATAGCCCTATTGATTTACTTTCTACTCAATTTATACAATCTTATACAATACAATACTACTGGAGTTCGTTGCTTTAAGGTGGTGATTCCCTTTGGTCACATAAAGTGCACCATTATTACTCATTCATTACTTGGAGTTAAGAAGCCAATTTTATATCAAAGTGTAGCTTGACATTTTCTCTTTTTATTTTAATGCATGCCATGAAACTAATGTTGCTTTTCTAAAATATTTTTAACACATTTTAGAAGTATAATTTTCCAGATGTTTTGCAGACTCAAGTAAATGTTTTCGCGAGACATCGGTTATATCATTCGATACCGCCATCAAATAGCTGGGAACGATTTTTTATTTATTGTGAAATCGCTCTTCGTTGTAGAGAAATGAGCTAAAAGAGCTGGGGCTGGTTCCACTAGAACCGGTTGGAACCGGAACCAACCGGAAGGATTTTTAGAGGTAGAATTTGGAACCGGCCGGTTCCAGGCTCAAAAATTGATTTTGAAGTAAAATTTTTGCCAAATGAAAAATTTGCAATAGTTGGATTTTGGGCATGGATCTCATAATCTAGCAGCATTTGATTCTGATTCATGATTTTCTTGTCTCTGCAGCTGAAGCAGGAACTGCGTTGGCACGAATGTAGAATCATTAGCGAATAATTCGAAATTGGCGATTACTACATACGAATATTCGAATAGTTGTTTACATTTCAAGAAGACTTAACGAATAACTGGATAAACGAATATTCTAAATATTTGTTTATTCTCACTTAGTTAATTGCTTTAATATTAATACGGAAGATTTTTCGTCTACTTTCATCAGTCAGAATCGTATTAGTCAGAATTTCATTAGTCAGAATTTCGTTAGTTAGAATTTCATTAGTCAGAATTTAAATTTTGAAATAATATAAGTTGAACTTTCAGTTGTCAGAATTTCATAAGTCAGAATTTCATTAGTCAGAATTTCATTAGTCAGAATTTCGTAAGTCAGAATTTTATTTTTCTAGTTTCTTCCAACTTTTGCACGTTGCTGCACAGTCTTAGGGCCTTTCCCGATAAAGTAGGGGAGAGCAGAGAATAGCAGAGCTAAAATAAACTTTTTTGTAGCTCTTAACCCCAAAAGAACATTGATGATTTGCGCCATACCAAGAGTATAATCCAACAGTTATTACGTACTCTTGGGTCTTGGCCATTCTGATTCTTTTAGAATTCGAACGAAACAGCATAACTTCATTTCCTGTCTATAAAATGTAGGTAGGCGTACGCGGAACCAACCCAGTTGTTGGGGAACCCTTTTGAAAAGAAAGGTTTGCTCGTTGCTGGTTTTGGTAGAGCCAAGACACATATATTTTTGTCGACTAGAAATCATTTTATAAAATTATCATCAAGGTCAGCCATTAGACTTTGCGCTAGGAATAAAATTGCATTTTTTGCAAAATTCTGGCAAACAAAATTCTGACTAATGAAATTCTGACTAATGAATGACTTATGAAATTCTGACTAATGAAAGTTCAACTTATATTATTTCAAAAACCTAAATTCTGACTAATGAAATTCTGACTAATGAAGGTTTGAAAAGTTAGTTTCTGACTAATGAAATTCTGACATATGAAATTCTGACTACTGAAGATAAACTAGATTTTTGTATTTGCTGCAGGATTTCGACTCAAGCTAAACTGAATCTAGAATGACCAAAATGTGTTGATGGTAGTACGTGCAGCAAACTTCGACTGGACATGCGATAACACGAAAAGAAGGTTTGAACAGGGATTGATTTTTCGACGTGTGGGAAACGAAAGAAAGGCTATCACAGTTCACGTTACAAAAAGCGCTTCCCGAAGGCTAATTGTTCTGAAATCGCCTAATGAACAAACAAGATGAATATTTTGAGAAAATGTAATTTTTTCCGAATTTCGCCAAAATCTTCAAGTTTGGACGCTTGTATTTCTCCCGAAAAAAATTACCAGACACAAAACCTAACAATTTCTCTGAACAGTTTTCTCAAAATTGTGGAAGCAAAGTTGGAAGCGGGTACCATTTCGGCGGCCCGCCCCGCCCCGCTACCCGCACGCTTTTACCCGCCCCGCCCCGGCCCGCGGCCCGCGGCCCGCAGTCAACTGATACGCGCAAGATACCCGCAAAATTTTTCGAGTGGCATACGATTACTATGTTGTTATTAAAAAATGTCAATAATTAAAAATAAACTTTGATTTAAAGCTTCTAAACTACGTTACCTATGTGTTGCTGAACTATGGAAATTAATCCAACTTGCCGAAGTTTGCAGAAAAAGTACCAAAACTTTTTCTAAAAGTTTAAAAATTTAAACTAACTGATACGTTTAGTTAGGGATGCACCTGAACTTAGTTTCCAGTGCTTCTCGGTGGTTCAGGCCCGATGCCGACCGGGACCAAAAGTTTGTAATTTTTTGGCAATTTTTCGCTAAGTTTGGAATTCTAAAAGTCAAAATTAAGTTTTAATTGGTAGAGATCGCTCGTTATTATATTACTCGTCGATTTGAATGAAAACAACACTAGTAATTTTGTTGATATATACTTGAAATTATTGCAAAATCTTAATTTTTAAGAAAATTATGCTATTTAGATTTTCGCAAATTCTAAATAAACAATAAACAGCGTAAAAACAACAGTTTTTGCAAAATACAGCGATGTCCCAGTACAAAATCCGGCAAAGCCAGAAACGTTTTTGAAATTTGAGTCTGGAAACTTATTTTTGGCCATTTTCTTACTCCTTGTAACCGAATTTCTTACCGCTAGTGAGAGCAATTTTTAGTACTCCTTGTGGAGAAATTCGCCGAAAGGAGGGGTATTTCTTTCTTGTCCACCTGAGAACGCAACATACATGTAAAACCTCCAGAAAAGGGGAGTTTAACTGTTGAGCTTTCTCTTTTCACTGAAAGCTTTCTGCTTTCAGTTTAACTGATATTTTCGAATTCACTCCAATAACTGACCAGGGGCTACTATTCTGGATAACAAAAACAAAGCTGAAAATTATAAGTTGTCCGACTAAAAATTTTGTTTCTGTTACAACCCACGGATAAGCCATATAGTCATCAGGACTTAATATTAGTTTGAAAATTTTTTGAGTACCTAAGCATTCCCAGTTTCGAACAATTTTTAAAAGTTGCAGCGTGACCTTATGTACCATCCACTGAACGCCACTAAAGGAACATACATATATATGTTTACAATAAAATTTAAGTCATTTAAGCTTATATGCGTATAGCATTTAAGCTGCATATAGCATAACACAAAGTATAACAAAAACGACACGTTGAGAAATTAAGTTTGCTTGCTTACTGAAACCAAGAAATGTAAGTAGAGATCTCGATCAATATACAGTATATCAATGCTGTAGGAGCACAACATAGCAACACAACAGCTTATCATTACGTTTCTGGATATAACCAAATAGAACAAGTTTAATGAAGGGTCCATATGCGCTGAGATTAGTAGTCGTGGGAAGGACAACCAGCCAAAATTAGCGAATTTTTTGAAATTACCAATATGAAGTCTATTATTCCGAACACTTTACGGAAAAGTGTTAGAATTTTAGTGAATATATCAAAAAGAGATACCCGCAACTACCCGCGCGGGTAGCCTGCGGGTAGCAGAATTTCTATTACCCGCGGGTACCTGCGGGAACCCGCGGGTACCCGCCACCCACTTCCAACTCTGTGTGGAAGTAAAGACGGTATCTAATTGCTGAAATGAGTTGAAAGAAATCCGTGTTCATGAATCCAGCCGCCATGTTCAAAATTTCGTGTTGCTGTGCTTAGGCAGAGATGCTGCGGAGCAGAGAGATCAAACTCGAAAACCAAACCAAATCAAACCAAAATAAAACAAGCTTTGAAAACCAATTTTGCTTTTTATCACTTAAGGTGGTGATTCCTTTTGGGCACATATTGTTGATTGACAGTTTAAATCAAGATGAAATTTGATGAAACTTCCCAAAATAAGTTCTTTTAGCATTCTAACACCCTCCGCGCAATCCCGCTTCAAAAATTCGACGTCTCCGTTCAGGGTGGTTTTTGTCAATTTTTGACAGTTAGGCAGCTGCTGCAGAGCTATGATTATATTCATTCGAAAGATCTTGTTGAGCTCTACATTTTTGTTTTTTGAAGTATCTTTCTAGCTTTTCTCTATCGTGAGATATAGTCGATTTTCCTATTTTGGCGTTGAAAACTTGTCATTTTTGCAGAAATCAAATAATCCGCCATTTCTTGCGCTACGTAAGCCGTAAAATTGAACTACGGGTGTCAATTTGAAGGTCTCGTCGAGGCCGATTATCCGTGACAGTATAATCTTCTAACTGCTACCCCGTACGCTGCTATCATAGAAATTGTAGTTTTTGCAAAAACACAACTAAATTTTTTCCAGCGATTGTGGAGCATTTACTATGCAAGCTACATGGTTGCCACTTACTGGACGTGTTCTACACTAAAATACCCAGGGACCCTTTTTTAGTTGTCCCGATTGCTTCTTTCTAGCTACAGTTGTCGCTTGCCAAAGTTGGGAAAAGTAGGTAAAATCCAGGTTGCGCATACATTTTAGCTAATTTCTTTACAACGAATAACATAATAACTAAAAAAGGGTCCCCAGCTATTTGATAGTGGAGTCGAATGATGTGGCCGATGCATCACGAAAAAATTTACTTTAGTCTGCAAAAAATCTGGAAAATTAAATTATTTCGAAAATGCAGTAAAATAATTTCCAAGAACTAAAGTTAGTTTCGTTGTATTCATTAGAAAGAGCAAATGTATCGCTGCATTTTAATGTAAAAATGGCTTCTTAACTCCAAGTAATGAATGAGTAATAATGGTGCAAACTTTATGTGACCAAAGGGAATCTGTAACAAAAGAGATGAAATCCAGGGGTTAAAATTCCTTGCTACACAGAGGCAGACAGCGAGAAGATGCGGGGATCAACTCTTAGGTCTAAGGATCAAGCTAGCCTAGTGTGGGTCTAACCTAATCCAGACGGTCCGCCTGTAGGGTACGTGAGTTCACTAGTGTAAAATATGAGGGAGCTAGGGATTTTAACCGCTGAGCTCAAGCCCCAATTTTACAAGTGGAACTGTGCGCAAGACGCTGACCTGCGACTGCGGGTGGAGATATTTAGTCCAGGCGGCTCTCTACCACCGACTTGCCTCGCCAAGGGGGAAACGGATAATTTTTGGGGGACGCCAACGGGGCGCCTAACGAAATTGGGGGGATCACACACACAAAAATAGGCTCAGATACAAGTCAGCTCCGGGCTAGTCCCAGAGCTCTACCTAGCTAAGAAAGGAGATCAGAATAATTAAAGCTTAGTAAAGTTAATTAATTAGAACAAATAACAGACAACTGGCAGATTTATTGGGACGGCACAGGGCAAGGATATTACAGGAAAGTCCGTCCGGCGGTATCCGGACAAGACAGACAAGTTACAGCGGGCTACCCGCACAATAACAGGAATAGGGCACAAAAGGGGGAACACAAGCAAAGGGAAGGGGGAACCAGCAACAAATTCGGGCAAGGGAACAGTACAACAAAATTGGGGGGAGGAGTTAGCTAAAGAAGTTAGACCCAGGGGAGGGAACGGGGGCAACCCCGCTAATTAGGTGGGAGAAGGAAAGGGGGAGAATTAGGAGTGAATTGAGAGGTAAGTAAAAAAAGGGAATTAAAGCAAAAGAAGGGGTTAGGGATTAAGTTAAAAGGGATTTTGAAAGGAAAAAGGTGAAATAAATACTTACGCTTTCGGGTGTAGGTGGCTAACAGGGTGGGGGCCCCAATCTCAATAACCGACCTCTCTCTCGCTTGAAAAACTCCCAACTGACGAAAGGGTGATGTAATCATTCAAGAAGAATTTTGTCATGCGTTGGGAACGGGAGGGTCTATCTTCGCTAAGCCAACAAGAAATGGGAATATGTGCAATGTTAAGTTTACGCTCAAAAATAGACAATTTTAGATATTTTTTAAAACATGAGCATAAAGTTAGCACTGCACAATATTTTAGGGGGATTTTACATACAAAGTAGTACAAAATTATCGGGCTTCCCAACAATTATAACACTACAATATTTACGGAGAATTTGGGGATTTTGGGGGAGTTTTAGGAAAAACATTGAAAGTGGGAATTAGGAAAGGACTTGGAAGGGTGATAGCGGGGACGCTATTACCCA
>JASAND010030339.1:0-72034 GCA_030248195.1 Trissonchulus latispiculum | reverse complement strand
CCCAAAATGGGGGGGGGGCATATTTTTAGAAAATTTTTTCAATTTTTGTGGGTTTTTTGTGTACTAACTGCTAAAAATCGCTAAAAAATGACTAATTTTAGGTGTTTTTAAGCTAAAATAGCGAAAATTTAGTCAAAAATCCGGCGAAGCCGGAAAAATTTTTGAAAATTTTGGGTAAAAATGGTAAAATTTGGCAATTTTTGGGGTTATGGGGGGGGGCTTTTCATGGGGGGGGCTCCTCGAATGGGGGGGGAGGTCGCCGAATGGGGGGCGGCACCCCCCATCCACCCCCCCCACTAGGGATAAGCCAGCTAATATGGACCAGCTTCGCTGAACAACCCATATTCGCGGTCACTCATGCTCCACTCCACATGACATACGAGTAATATCTACATTCTTCAGCTTTCAAAGCAAGCGGGACGATTTTGAAAGATTAAAGCTTATTCCAAATAAGCAATGCAATTGTGATAGAAAGGTGTTCAAGGTGTTTTTCTGCACTGTCATCGCAGAATCTTGTATTAAGTTGATGCGAAAAGCAGTTGACATTCTGTACGTGTATTATTAAGTTGTATAATAAGGAGCACGACCACATATACTTGCAGGCCATGCTGACAAATCGTACAATTTTCCGAAGAACTGCCAATAGCAATATATAGCAAGCAGCAGCCGATAGAAACTCTGGACAGTTTTCGCGAATATGGGTTGTTCAGCGAAGCTGGTCCATATTAGTGCGCTTTTAACCTAGTCCTCCAGGCATTTACAACCTGCCCCTCCCATATTAACGTTTTAAAACCTAGTCCTCTGTCCATTTACAACCGAATGGCACCCATATTGCATTTTTCATGCTCCACCGGAGCATTTTTATTCTTGTATACGTGTATTATTAAGCTGTTTAGTAAGGAGCACGACTACATATACTTGCAGGCCATGCTGACAAATCGTACAATTTTCCGAATAACTGCCGATAGCAACAGCAAACAGCCGCCGATAGAAACTCTGAGCAGTTTTCAGGAAGGTTGTTCAGCCGCAGGGTATTTTTTAGGGATTGTTTTCCTGGGGGGGGAAGATTTTTTGCAAAAATGAGCCAAAAACGGTGCTTTTGGCGTATTTTGCATGGTGAAACGCAAAAAGTTTTCAAAAATGCCAGGATTTAAGCTAAAAATAGCTATTTATACGAAAAAATCTCCGGCAAAGCAAGAAATTTTTGAAAATTGGTCTATCTTTGGCAAAAATTTGGGCCTCCAAAAATTCCAGGGGGGGAAGCAAAAATCCGGGAGGGAGGTCAATTTCGGGCCCCCCCGTAAAAAATACCCTGAGTTCAGCGAAGCTGATCCACATTAGTGCGCTTTTACCCTAGTTCTCCTGGCATTTACGACCTGCCTCTCCCATATTAACGTTTCATGAGGGTGCGCGGAGCGCCCCTCATAATATGAGCTATAAAGGCACTTTGCGGATTTGGGAAACTGTTAATTAGCCATAACTAATTAACGGTAGGGAGTTGAGAGCTAAAGTTTACATTTTTGAAATCTCCAGGCCAAGAGCTTTCGAATGATACCAAACTTGCCCGGAAAAATGAACTTTGAAAAAATCGACTTTTTGATACAAGTTTAAAAGTGGGGTTTTTTTTCTCTGTATCGACCACTTTTTCAGGGCGATTTTTGCGCACACCGATTTTTCAAACTTCCCATAGGAAAAATTTTTCTATGCTAATTTTTGATTATCTAGGCGATGGTCCAGATCAAGTTTATGTTTGATTTCCGAATTTCGCTCTGGGTCGATTTTTACAGATGGTCAAAAATAGAAAAATCGACGTTTGGACTTTTTTCGGCCTTGGGATGGTACCCATCCACTGGTGGTGGTATTTTGGGGATCCGCCCCATGGCTGGCCAGATCTGGTTTAACTGGTTCAAGGTTGAACCAGTTCCTGGTTCAAGCTACTGGAGATAGCTGGAAGGCTGATATTTGGCATACAAAGGTTGTTGGACAAGAGGAATTCACTGGTTGTGTTATTTCGGCGATCCGACCTGTGGCTGGCCAGATCTGGTTCATCTGGTTCGAAGTTGAACCAGTTCCTGGTTCAAGCTACTGGAGATAGCTGGAACGCTACGATTTTGCATACAAATGTTATTGGACGTGCGAATTGGTCATACCACCTAAAACAGCGTTTTTCGGAGTTTCGGAGCCTTAATAAGGCGGCGCTCCCAAAAATTGGAAGAAGGACAAGTAGGAAAAATGCTCCTTGCAGTCGCATGTAAAATGCAATATGAGCTATGAGGGTCAACATTTAAATGTGTCAAGGACAAGATTTAAAACGTCTAATATGAGCCAGCATCTAAATCGGTTAAGGACAAGATGTAACTGGCTAATATGAGCCGCTACGTTTCTCTTGGGCTCATATTGACGCGAGGATACTAAGTTGAGTTAACTCTTTTGCACTTTTCAAATTCGCATATACGTATGCATAATTGTCCTGACATACGTGTGCTCCTGATACAATAAGTAAAGTCAATCGTACGACACCGTGGATAAGCACACATCAAATTTTTACAGATTAGTTGTGTATTTTGTTGTATAAATGCTATGTACAGTGAGCCGATAGCGAAGACTATACCGGTTTACAGGAGCTTTATACATTTGTTTCTAGTATTTCAGTGTTTCAAAACTGGTATATGCCAAATATATACCACCTAATTCAACTTTAAAGGGGAGAACTTTAGCTGTATAAAGTGTTCAGATACCTTAAATTCGGTGTTTGAGCTGGCGAAATTAGATTCAGGCAGGACATCTGTAACCAAACATTACATGAAGCTATTGATATTACGCAAAACGGTGAGGATTTGTTCAAAGAGTTGGGAATAAAAGTAAAAGTCTGTAGGCAAAATGGTATGATGTCGTGATGTTAAGCCGTTGAAACCACGGCAGCTTGCGTCAATATGAGCCCAAGAGAAACGTAGCGGCTCATATTAGCCAGTTGCATCTTGTCCTTTACCAATTTAGATGCTGGCTCATATTAGACGTTTTAAATCTTGTCCTTGACACATTTAAATGTTGACCCTAATAGCTCATATTGTATTTTTCATGCTCCATCGGAGCATTTTTATTGTATTATATATATAAACGTGTATTTCTCGCGTTAATAAACACATTAGGCCAAAATTTAGACTTTTTTTGAAAAATTTTGCAGAAATCACCCTAAAAATCCAGTTGCGGGGCGGACCTCCCCCCAAATTTTGGGGGGGCGGTTGGGAAAATGGCTGGGGTGGAGGGTTACCCCCCCCCCAAATTACACCTATGCCCCCCGTTAGAAAACTGGGTGCGCCGCTGGTGTATATATACGTACAACTATACAATACGTACATTACATACGTGCAAGTTTATCTTGCCTATAGATGTGTATTGGTTTTAGTCGCTTGGTCGTGGAGCTTGTGGCGTTGTGCGCCAAGCTGTTTGGAAAGGCAAAATTGTAGCTGTTAAAATTATTGAAAGTGATCGTGAAATTGATGCTTTTAAAAGAGAGGTTAGTGAATAATATTGTGACTTCTCAACCACATGCCGTGTCGTACTTTTTCAGGGCGAGGAGTGCCACCGCCTCCAAAATTGCATTCTCCGCGAAATCCCCGCTTCCCGTGTTATTTTAGGCAAAAAAGGGGGATTTCCCAAAGTGGGGGGAATACAATGGGCTAATAATGTTAAACATACAGTAAACATTGTCTGTTTTCTTCATGTACAGTTATAACTAAGGTAAAAAGTGCTCGAAAATTACGTTTTAGTACCAAAATAGACAATTTTTGACCAAAAATTTCTCCAAAGCCGGAAAATTTTTGAGAATTTGACCAAAAATCCTTAGACTTTGGCAATTTCTAGGCACCCTACCCTAGGGTGAGTGGGGGGAGGTGCTCGAGGGGGGGGGTACCCAAAAAGTGGGGGGCGCCCCCCACTAAAGTAAACCCGCAAGAAGCACTTATCGGCTCACCGGGAGCTCTAGCCAACGCAGCTATGCATCCTTAACTGGTCGGTAAAGGGGATCTAGGTAGGTAGGAAGATATCAGGAGTCTGGGCTCTTTTTGCTCATTTTTGCAAAAAATTCTCCCCCCCCCCGGCAAAAATCCATAAAAAATACCCTGCACACATAGGAAAGAAAGAGTCGTGCTTTCTGCTGGTATGTCTTGGAGCTCCTAGCTCCAACCCGTGACCCAGGAGGCGGGTGGGTTTTTCCCCCCAAAAAGGGGGTGGGTTTTTTCACCCCATGGCTTATAATATTTGATTGCCTGATATTTGGTTTTTGATATTAGTAAAGCTTGTGATAGATTTCACAAAAGTTACAAAACAATTTCATTCAACCCTTCGAACTTTATATGCAAAAATGTGTTCTGTATCTGTATTTACTGTTTGTTCATTTTTACTATTCTTTATATACTGTATTTTCATTTTATTGCAGCACGTAAAGGTGGGAGGCATCCCTTTGGCACTTCCACGTCTACGGCCACGAGTATCCAGACTGCCTTTTCCGGTCAGGTGTACGCTGGTAAGGACAACGGTTTTGTGAGATGAGCAACTTTTGTCATAGAATTGCATGCTCAAAGTGGCTGTAGGGTGCTACGGTGGGGTGGCCTGGGGACGTAGGCGATTTTGTGTCGAATATGAAATTTTCCAAAAGTGGTCAAAATAGTGGCTGCTTGCACATTTTTGCTGTGGCAACTTTTGAGCTGTCTCCAGTGGTTAAGCCTGTATAAGCAAAAAACTGGTTTTAGGGGCAAGAAACGGTCATTTTTGAGGAATTTAATGTTTTCAAAACTACTGCCACATGTTAAGGACAAAAGACAATGTATATATAAAAGGGGGTCTGGGGGGGCAAGCCTGTCCATTACAAATGCATGTTCATTCGAAAAAGTTCCGAATATTTGGCAAAATTTGTCCAAAATCTTTATGTAACGTTACACAGTCGCCAAAAGTTTTTGCTATCGCCAAAATTTTTTGCTATCGCTAAAATTTTTTGCTATTTTCCAGAAAAAAGTGTCATTACACGCGTTTTTGAGCAAAAAACACTGGTTCATATTTAAACTTTTATTTTGCGTGATCGATGGCTGTAGATCTTCCGGTCGGCCGGTGTCATGAGAGGCCGGCTCACCAAAAAAACTGGGGGAGGGGGGGGGTCGCTGAACAATGCCCGGTATAATTAAAGTCAGACAGACACTCCTTATTGGTGTCCCTTTTATTCAAGCAGCAAGAAGGCTGACGAGTTTCACAGCAATTTTTTAACTCTGTTTTGTCTTCTATTGCTGCAAAGATTTGTTCCAAAAACGATAAAAGTTTTCAAAATTCTAAGGTTTGTCACCGGTTCTGAGTGCTGTCCCTGTTCAAATACTTGTTTCTTTTATTTATTTATTTATCTGCTTATAGGTCTGAACTGTTTGGATGAGCCTGGGTGCATGCTGGAGTCCCGTCGCCAACCAGATTTTGCTCCCCCTTGCGCCTCCCTGGTTTTCAAACACCCCCATACCCCCCACCACACAATCACTGCCCCGGACCCACACCATGTGTATGGGGCTTTTGCGCGAGGACAAAACCACCGGGCTTCGGTTCATTTTGCGGTCCTTAACGGTAGCGGTGTCAGCTATGATGATAGCCTGAATGATGTGGGGGTTTCGCCTGCCTTAAGACTCCCAGGATCGGTTCCGGCCATATTTTTCCAGCAGCGGGTCCTGAGACTGGTGGTATTTAGCCCAACAATTATGAGTTAACTTTTTACTGTTGTTTCTTTTTTCTTTTTGGTTTTTCGTGTATTGTTATGCAGCTATGCAAAACTACTATACCGTTTGCTCCTCACTCATTACTGCTAAAATGTGCTCCTCAAATCTCGCTGTTTTACCCCAGTTATAAGCTACTGCAAGCTAAAATAACAGAATTCTCGTTCTGCGGGTTAAAATACCTCGGATGAACTATTATATGTCAGGTCGCATTGCTTTGCTTGACTGTTTCTTTGCATCAAAGTTCGATATTTAAAGGATAGATTCTCCAAGGGCCGGTGTCAGAGGGAAAATTTCCCCCGGGAAATTTTTCCTCCTGGAAATATTTTCCCTAGGCAAATTTTTTCCACCAGGAAAATTTTTCCTAGGGAAATGTTTCCCCCTGTGTTTTTTTTCGTCGAAACTTTTTGAGAACTTTTACGCAGTCCTCCAAAATTTTTTGCGGAACTTCGCAAAAAATTGCGAAATTCATAGTTTTTAGTTTTGCAATGATAATAAGTTAGGTAGAATAGCAACTTTCGTGACATTTTCAAGGCATATATTAGCAGATGTGCAGCCCAGTCTTCAATTTCTCACACCGTTTTTACTCATTTCGCACATTGTAATCAGCTGGCAAGCTCTTTAAAACCTCCCTTATTCAGGAATTATACATACGACAGAATTTCCGTTAATTATAACGTGGTTTTTGAATAATTTATGCCAATTTGCGCAATTTTGACAACATGAACAGCGCTCGCTTAACTCGCGCTGCGCGGTGCTCCTTAGTTTGCTTGCGCATTGCGCGATCCCCCCAGAAATTAGGGTGTACCTGGTACACCCTCAGTACACCTCTTGCGCATGTATGATGTTGTATTTGAACGCATTTTTAACATTTAGCGAATAGTATAACCAAATTATATACAACTATACGTGTGTTTTTGACAAGAATATAAAGTTACAGGTGAAAATGCGGGGGGTCTGGGGGCGGAGCCCCCCAGAAGCTGCTAAAATTTTGTAAAACAAAAAATCCTTAATAGAAACACTCAAAATTTTGAGATTTCGGCTGCCAGAAAACCAAAGCTGTCACAGAGAAAAATTGGTATAAAATTTGGTTTGGGAACATTTATATACAACATTATAAATTAAAATCAGCTAGAAAGATTTCGGAAAAATAGTAAAAATAAAAAGAACAGAGCAATCAGAATGAAGCACAACGCCAAGATAAAAACGAATTTAAAAATGGGGGTCTGGGGGTGACAGCCTCCAGCAAAACATATGTTTCCGGAAAATTCAAGCTTGAAAATCTATTTTTTCGAGCGATTTAGCAAAGATTCTGGGTTATTCTTGTGCACTTTGGTGTCTAAACAGGTTATGCATGTACCTATGTATGTAAGTACGTATATCCGCGACTCTGTTCAACAAATGCATACTTCAGAGTGGTTACTATGTGTAAGCGTGTACTTCTTCAGGTATTTTAGGAATTAGTTTATGCGAAAAGAATTTTATTGGATAAGCTTTCACTACAAAGTATTTTACATATCTCGGACAAGAGTCCTATCATAAGACTGAAAGGTGTCTACAATACAGGAATACGCGCCGAAGGCGCGAAAATTTTTTGAAATTTTCTGCAAAAAGTACCGGAAACACGTAGATTTATTATCAGAAAGAGCTGGAAATTTCTACTCGAAGCCAAAAATTTTTGCGGAACTTTACGCAGAGCTCCGAAAAAAGTTGCGGAATTTTCAAAAAAAGTGCGGAATTTCGCAGTTTTTTTCGCAAAAAACACAGGTTCCCCCTGGAAAATTTGACTAGGGATTTGTTTCCCCCCCGTAAAAAAATCCCCCAACGTTGTAATTATTTTTCTTTATGTAATTTTATTCAGTGTATGAATTGTAACTAAGCTTTGCAAGTTTGCTCCTTATTTTATATTACGCATTCAACTATTTCAGTATTGTATTGGTCGTTTTTCCTTCCACCCTTTAAATTAAAAAATTTAAATTCAGAATATCAGAATGCATTTGCACAAAGAAACAGAAGCTCGGTTTAAAAGGTTTAATGCTTAATAAACCTAATTAAAAGATTTATACTGATTAAATTTACATATCTATGCTAATCTTATTTCTAGGGATAAGATTAAAAGACACACCTAGGTTATTAATTAAATTTCGTGTCACTAAATCTAATCAAATCGCATCATATAATCAAATTTGTTTTAGTGCATTCGCATGTGAACACATGCTTAACTTTGCTAAAACGGTAACACCCCCGACATTTCGATATTAATGTGCCGATTCTTATGCATGTATTACTCCTTTATGCATATATTACCCCTCTCATTCTGCTCTTCGTTACGGTTCCTGTGCTTCATAACATTCACTATTTCTCGCTTTCTCTTGTGCAAATTACTTCATAGGGAGAGAAATCACGAAAACTGTTGTTTGGATGTACACATGTGTATGCTACACATTTTTAGGCCGCCTTAGTGTTTATCTAACTTTATTAACCGTGTCAGTTTTGATTCCTGTTGTAATATAAGAATATGCAAAATAGCCTCCTTTTGCAGAGCGTACAGTTTATACGCATGTACATACATACACCTGTTCAAACTATCACCTTGTTTCTGTCGTCTCAGCATGATTGCAAATAAAAACGCTTGCATAGATTTGTTTTACATTATATGGAAAGGGGACATTCTCGAAAGTAAAACGTGTTAAGAATAGCTACTGCAACGAAACAACAAGGAGGGAGGGGAAGACTTTTAGAATTGATTGATATAAAATATAACATATTTCCTACGTACTCTTACTGTTTCAACAGAAAGTATCCAAAAAAGGGAGCTGCTATTTGAATTTACAAAAAAGGTGGGTCGTCTCCCTTTTTCGGGTCCCGCCATTACAAACAAAAAGCCCCACAATTATTTTAACCTCTTCCTATTAGAGCAGAAGAAACAAGGGGGATGAAGTATACCAGGTTCTTAGCATTTTATACAGATAATCGTAGACATTTTTAACGTTTAAAAGCCTGCAGGACTCCGAAAACGTAAACAATGTCGACAAACTTTGATTTGTTACAATATTTTTCCTCAATTTCATTGTAACACCCGCTTACCCATCCTAAAACCATTTCCTTATTTACGTTACTAAGCAATGTCGTATTGTTAAATCACCTAGGTTGTTAATGTTGTGTTTCAATGGACTTAATCCCCCAACAGTGTGCGAAAAGATCACGAACGCACTTCCACTTGGGATAAACGAACACGGGCAGCTCTTTCTTTTTGTCCATTAACGTTTAAGAAAAACCTTTTATAAGGACATCTTCGAAGAAAATTATCTTTCGTAACTTCCACTAAGCCTAGCACCCCCTATCGCTGTTTATAACAACTTTGTTTTCCGACTGACTGTTCAATAACTATGTAGGGGTGGCGGGGTGGCGAGAGGGGTGGCGAATTCGCCACCCCTAATCAGACACAGAAAACACATAGATTTGCATGCGCACACATACACACACACGTTAGGGGTGGAGGGGTGGCGAGCAAACTCCGAGCAATTTTCTTTCTGCACATGCAAATTAGCTTAGCTAAGGTTATTGATGGGTTAAACGAAAGTAAATGTATGCAGCAGAACTGAAAAGGAAAAAGATGTATACACAGTTGTGACTTAGTCTTTCTTGTTGTGACGTTCTTTTCATGCAGGTCAATGCAAATTAATTTTGCCACGGCGTCTACATTTCAGCTTTCCAATAAAGGAACAGTGTGTCATACAAAGAGACTAACAGATGTATGACCTGTACAATGACATTTATATAATCCCCCCCCCCTTTCCGGCCTCCATGTCTTCTCAACAAAAACATCTCATCCGTTCGCCGGTGGGAACAGTTAATCAACCCTTTCACTAGCATGGTTTGTAGTCAAAGACGAATTTTTTTGGAAGTTAAGTTAGTAGCTACAGGTACACAGAGAGTCGATTAAAAGCGAAAACACAATCTATGTTAAAATTTACTTAACGGTTAAAAGATCGCGCTTTTTTCGCGTACTACATGCGACGACTGAACCCGCGCAAACTATGGACTTTTCACGCCTGCTGATTTCTTTCTGAAAGGAGGATGAAGGGAAACAGAAATTTGAGACCCTGCTCTTTGCTTAAAACTTGTTTATGAAACGTTAAAGATAGGAATTAAGGTGAAAGATAGGAATTAATTTTTACTTAAAACAAGCCTAGCGCAACCTTCCGCTTTTATTACAACTTTTATTTCTGCCTCAACTAGTATGCAGGGGTGGCGAATTTGCCACCCCTAATCAGACAAATAAAACACGTTGATTTGCATGCGCACGCATACACACACACGTTAGGAGTGGAGGGGTGGCGAGCAAACTACGAGCAATTTTCTGTCTCCACTTGCAAATAAGGCTAACAGTCAACTACAGTTGCCGAACTCTTCGCTGCTTTTCATGTACGTGTATTCAAATTAGCAGTCTAACGTGCTCGCTTGCAAAATTCAAACAGCACGGCCCTTTTTGACAGAATCTGTTACTTGGCGTCATGCGAGACTTCGTTCCGTCTGAGAAAGACACCATTGGAACACGATCCACTTTCGCCGCTCTGTGAGATACAGTCAGTATGTCTTTTTTTCGCGTTATTCCTGTCATATATAAATTGGTGTTTTTTTTATTTTTAGTGCTATTCCACAGGCTGTCTACTGAAGCCCAGGATGAAACAGGGACAAGAACAAAATGAATCATCAGAACTTTTTTGTCTAAACATGTTTGCGTAGGGGAGCGGAATAGCAGGAAGAACTGAAAAATCAATCGATTAATCTACAACCGCTTAAATCTTTTGAACGTTTATTTCCTCTACGAAATTGTCATTCATCAGATGTCTTGCCGTCCGCTTCCTATGCTCATTTGTCGATTACTTACATGTACACCACTTTTGTTATTTGTTAGTGTGGGTCATGTAAATCTGTATGTAATCTGTTGAATAAAATCTGTGGAGTGAGGATGTGCTCAGTAGAACAACAATAAGTAGTCCTTAATATTAATGCAGTAGGTTAAGTTAAAAGCTAGCGAGGTCTTTGCCCTCCCCCAGCGCCCTGGTTTTTGTTAAAAATCAACTGTACTTAAGGACGTCGTCCGCATGCCCCCCCCCCCGGCTTGTTCATGTTCTTTTCACTCGCATACTATACGTCTCTCTATGTGTCTCACTATCCCTCTTTCTTTCTCGCGCTCTCTCTATTCCCCTCTGTCTCTGTGCCTCTCACTCTCTCTCTCCCTGTCTCTGTTATGTGTGCCTCATGAAACGCGCCCCGTGAATCTTCAGCCGGTCAGAGAGCGGCAGGGCCTTGTAGCTGCAGGGTTTCTTCGTCGAACTGTGCGAAGAGTGCTCGTAGCGCCGTTTCAGGCATCGGGCAAACTTCTTGTAGGAGTGTCGCTGCCTGAGACCCGGCTCGCTGCTGCTGCTGCTGCTGCCGGAATCGCCGACATTCTTCACATCCGAATAGGATGAAAGATCGATCAGCATCAGCATGGTATCGATTGCGTCGATTACTTCCTAAAAATCAAAACAATAATGTAGACACTGAATGGTGTTTATTGTTAGTATTATTTATTTGTTCAACCAAACATACATTGGAAAAAATAATGCAAGTTATAAATTAATTCTAATTAGTATTGGTAAAGTCCAGCTTAATTAAGTTCCTCCTACGAACACTTTTGGAATCCTGAACATAGTGATTATGATTGAATAGTAAAGATGTCAATAAATTTTACTTCAGGAATTGCGTCGTCGTCGTTTTGAACAGCGTCTTCAGTTTCTTCGTTTTCCTGTTCGCCACTAGTCTAAAATATTAAACTGGCCCAAACTGGATAAAAAGTAGCTCCATAAAAATCTGAACAGTTAATCCACCAATAAGTCAATTAAATTAATCAATATAAGGTTATTGTTACAGTATAACAGCTCTTACGTTATAAATTAAAAGTTGCTATCTTCTTTTGGTAATGTTGATAGGTTCTTACTTGTAATGTGTTGAGGGTAGCTTTGATATGTTTTGTTACTTTTGTTATATACGTATGTCATGGTGCAACTTACTTCAGGAGATTCTGTATGTCTGCGGTGGTGGTGGTGATGATGATGATGATGATGATGTGAATGATTTCTGTGATGTCGAACAAAACTGACAAGAGTGTTCGTAGCTTCAAGCAGAATGTCCTGAAAAGTTGACAGTATTAAATTCATCAATTAGCATCAACAGCATGATTACAGCTTCCAACAAAAATTTGCAAGACAGGGACTTCTTAAATAAGTGAAATACGTTAAACGAGTTAAAATAATTCATTAATACCTTATAACAAGAATCAATTGTGATAACTAACTAGCTCGTTGCGAGCCACTACGACGGCGCAGGGTTCACTTACTTTCTTTCAATGTAACTTTCTATATACTTTCTTTCCAAAATGTCCCATTGTTCATCAACTGAGGGCTAAAACCAAGGATTACTGTAGCCTGCTTTGAGTTGAAAGTAGTACGGTAGTTACTGTTCCCCAAAATCTCACCTCATCCTGGTCACTAGAGGGCGTTGTGACGGATTCGTCGTCGCAGTCTTCGTGCTTTATCAGACACCTCAAACTTCTATACTGACGGCGTTTGTGGTGGTGACGATGATGACGACGAGAGGCGTCAGAAGTCTCTGACGCGTCAGCACTCGTTGACTCATCTTCTGTCAGGTAGTCCAGAACCAGGGAAAGCATTGTGTCAACAATCTGAAAAAATATTTTGTAAAATTTTACTAAAATTTGACTTTTAGTTTAAAACACAATTACTTCAGTTAGGAGCTTGGACAAGCACCATACAACAGGGCTGCATTAACGAGAGGTTGGCAACAGCGGATGAACTCAAACGAATAAGCAGTATATACACGAAAATCTTAATGTTAAGTTACGCTCAACAGTACGAGTAACAGAACAGGAATATTACTCATTTTGTACAGAGACCGGCGCAGAAACAAAGTATTACTATACTAGAGCTACGTTGCCTTATTTCACTTCACCAACTGTAGGCTTCCCTTATTCAAGAATATCTCTGCGTGTCTGGTTCAGCTCAAGTCAAGATCGGGTTCTGACGGTGGAGTCATAGTGGATTCAGCATAAAATAGTCAAGATTTTTTAAACCTCTTCATTTTCCGCGTCAGTGTCATGTCTCCTGTGATGACGTCGATGATGATGGTGATGGTGGTGATGATGACGCCGACCTGAGCTAGTACTAGCCGATGCCTCGGTAGTAGTCACTATCTCAGGACCTTCAGTTGAGGCAGCAATTTCGGTGTCATTGGCAACGGCTTCTTCGAACAACACTATCAATTCGTGAAGGTCAAATGTCTGAAATAAGCAAAGAATTTTTGAAGGACATAAAACCCATTAGCACTGACATTAATTTGGCCAAAGGTAAAAGAAGCTTTAGCTGAAACTACTGTCTGAAATAGTTTTATTTGGTGGCTTACGAGAGCAAAAATATGTAAGAAGACAAATTAAACCAAAACTAATTAAAACTAGTTATTAATTTACTATATATTAGACTAATGATTTGCCATCCGATATTCGGTGACATTCGGATAGAATTGCAGAATTGAGAAATATTTGAAATTGAATTGACTGAATCTGAATTGAAAAATGATGATCCATCTTTTTCTTTAAACTCTGAGGTTCAGAACTTAAGACTGTGTAATATTGCAATGAGTTTAGCGAAAAAGTTCTCTAGTTTCTACCTTTTTTAGTCTTTTATCCAAATTCGTCCTAATTCTCTTGTAGGCTTTCTGGGCTTTTCGGTGATGCTTTTTCAATCGTCGACGTTCTGACGCAGGCAATACTTTGTATCGACAGGGCATTTCATGTCTTCGAACGTGATGGTGTCCCAACAATCGATGTTTATAGCATCGGACGAACTTCTTATTTTCATGATGAGCCCTGACTCTGTGTCGTCGGTGGTGATGATGCTTGCTCTCATCACTATCGTCGCTACGTTTGACGATCACGTGATCGTCTGCAGCGTCAGCGCTTCGCGGATGACGTCTCAGATGATGCTTATGATGGGTCTCAGTATCGCTTGCATCCTCGTCCGAGTCGTGTCGGTGGTGACGACGATGCAAGTGATGCCGAGGCTCTGACGAGTCTTTGCTGTCATCCTTTGCATCTCGCCGTCGATGATGCAAATGATGCTCTGAAGAGTCTTTACTGTCATCATCGTCATCATGTCGACCACCATGGTGCAGATGATGATGATGATGACGGTGATGATGACGACGATGATGTCTTGCATCGCCGGAAGCCAGCAGCGTCAGCGCAGGATCGCCGCCTGTCGGTGCTGGCTCTCGGTGATGCACTGTGCTACAGTGCTCCCATAGTGAAATGTCGTCTTCTAGGAAAAATTTGATACACCAATACACGTCAGTAATGTTGGTATAGGCAGCAACTGTGCTCAAGGTGAAACCTGAAATAGATTTTTGGACATATTTAACAAAGTATAATGAATTTTAAGTTATTTCTTCGGAACCATATATATACTAGAAATTTCTAATTGTTACATTTAGCTGATGACTTCAACAGTGCGGTGCAATATTGTATTAATGTCCCCCTTTATAGTTACATTTGTGTATTCTTTTTTTAGTAGAGAATTGTGCTGTTTAGAAATTTCCTGAGCCCGGGCCTGTTGAAAACGGCGGCCCTGTGTAGGCCCGGTCGGTCCGGTACAGGCCCGACACACAAAAGCAGTGTCAAACAATAGTTACTGCTGATCATTATATACAACTTAGAGCTTAAACTTGATATTCTAGTGAAGGTAATTAGGAAAAATTTGGAAATATTCGCAACGAAAATTTGACCTAGCCTCATCGGGCCCGAGCGGCCCAGGCCGGGCCTCCAATACCCGGCAACTCCGGTCCGGGCCTTCGCGGCTGACCGGGCACGGCCTCGAGCCGGGCTTGCCGTTCCAACAACCGGTACCTGCCCGTGGCCCGAGGTTTGATTCAAGGCTGTGGCACAACTTAGGTATCAAATTAATGTTAAGGTTTCAAAATCACTGTGTGTGTGTTCCCCAAATTTGGAACAACAATTCTAAATTAAATATTTGGTTTAATCTCATAAAATATGACGTACCTAGCAGAATTATGCTATAGAACTTCATGGCAAAACCAGCATGACCATGCAAAAAATCACTAATTGTAGTCGCAAACTTGACCTGCTCAAGTCTACGTTATCAACTATGGCTTGTGTAGCTGCAGTGCTGAGAGAAAACATGAAAACTTTAAAATCTTATCAATATTTAATTTGTCCCAGCAATTGATAAAGGCACATGATTGCACAAAAACTTTTTATGAACTTCCCAGTTATGCAGTTGAAAATGGGTGGGAAATATTTATTTAGTAATTGAATAAATATTTTTAAATAAATCACAATTTTTTGTACAATATTGTTGCAATGGTATTTTAATTACAGTTTCATTAAATTGTCGTTATCTTAAAAAACAAAAATCTAACAAAATTAAAAAATAGTTTCCTTATTATTTTTAAACCAGAATCCTCTGGTATTACCCAGTATACAGCTTTCCATGCAAAACAATGTGCAATGTTAAAGCACGAGTGCATGAATATTTGTGCTAGTTATTTTTGCTGTCGTTTAGGTCAACAAATATTTTTTGTGATTCAAATGTCGTATGATGGCTAATGTTGGTAGTCACATCAAAATCAAACAAAAATCTTGAAATATATATCTCATTATCGCCAAATTCTAACATTTTTCTCAACTACAAGCCGATTGGTGCGATTTTAAAACGCGGAACCTTTGGAAGTTTCCTTAATTATCTTAAAGATCCTGTTTGTGATTTCAAAATAATTGACAATTCGATTCGATCTAGTCGATTTTGAATCCCGGGGGGGGGTTGGCGGCACTTATAAAGATGGGGGGGGGGGGGGCAAAAAATTTACCTTGCCCCCCTATGGTTCGAAAAAACTTTTGTCGCAGATTTGGCTGAGAAGGTGCCCCGAGGGTAAGTCGAGGTCGCTGATTTCAAAAATTGAGTTGATGAAGAATCAGAGATGCTAGTTAAAGTTTACATAGTTTTCTTTCAATGTTGTCACTACTTAACATCTCGACCAGTGAAGCGCTTTCCAGAAACGTACATAGGATCCTTTGAAGCCACCTTCGCTAATAAACGTTATTTTATCGGCACCACAAGACTAAAATTGCAGAGAATGAGAGAAACTTATACTAAAGAGAAGAGTAGAACTCTTTTAACAAGTTTAATTCTGCACATTAGCTTTCCTTGTTTAACTTTTTCTTGTTTAAGTTTTAGTTGTTTAGCTCCACTTAACTTTTTCTTGAAAAAGCCATTGGAGACCTTTATTTGGACCATGAAATTTTTTATTTCAGCTTCTGAAGTTTGATAACGGTTAGATTCTGCGTATTTTTCACCATTGAAAAAGGGGAACTTTGGTGTAATACTACAAATACATTTTGAATATTTCGATTCCAGTTCAATCATTGATTACAGCTTCTAACGAGACGGTGGTACACGTGCTGATACACGTACAATCACTGCTGGAGGAACTTTTGTATTAACAAATACTAGTCATTAGGCATCATTTAAGGTGCTGTGCTGGTATCGCTTTGTGTAAATTCGACCCTACAAGCTTCAATTCTTCGTGAAAGTTGATGAAACTTTCCAAATACATTATTTTCGTGCTCTTTAACATTCTGGGACCAGTCCCGGACTTTTAGGTGTAAAGATAAGAAAGTTTTGGTTTTTGCCCTTATTCTCTCAGTACGTGGTCTCTACACGGGATTGGTTGTTATGGCTGGAAGGAGGGTGCCAAAAGGAACATTTTTGCTTTTACAACTTTTGAGCTACCTCGAGTGGTTAAGGCAGTATAAGCCAAAAACGATTTTTGGGGTCAAAAAAAGGCCATTTTCGAAGAAATCAGTTTTTTCAAAATTACTGCCAAATCTTACATACAATTTCGTCTTATTTATACTCAATCAATACATCCTCCAATTGTGCATTTTATCAATACCTATTCGCTGGCGTTCGTTGCTTTAAGCAAGAGAATTCGTCGAAAAACCATTTTGGCAAAATTGCGATTATTTTGTTTTGAACATCGATTTTTCAAAAACTACCCAATGGATTCGCGTGATTTTTGCCTGGATGAAAATTCGCCGTATTGCGGAGGGACATTTTTCTTGGTTTGAGCTAAAACATCTCCAGTCGTGAGAAAACTGAACAGAAATTTGCGAAATTTCGTGTCATCGCGCATTAGCCGGATTTTCTGGAGTATATACTGAGGCTTGTTGAGCCAAATCCAAAAAATGTCCCTCGGCCCACATGTCCTTCATATCATGGCACAAGAAGAAATTTTGGCCGATTCTACAGTTTTGAGAAATCTATGTTCAAAAATTTTTGGTCCATATTCAGTCTCAGATGCAAGCATGTCGGAAATTTTTTGCTGTTTTCTTGCTAATTTTGTTAGTTTCGTAAGCTCATGTTAATGTATAGATTATAAGCTTTAAAACGATGTATAAAGCTCTTTCCAACTCCAAAAATTGCGAAATTTATAGCGTTTCGAAAAATCACCACAAAAGCACTGCACAAAAGGATACCAGCACCTTAAATTATACACAATTAATAAAATTAAAAATAAATTAAGAAATTATATATACATCATGCTGAAATATTAAACTGTGCCGCTGTGTTAATTAGAATTTTGATTTAGCCCTTTAAATTATTTATTTATATTTAAAATTTAGCTTTGTATAAATCTTAAATCTTCAAAAAATTAATGATAAAATTTCAAAGGCCTAATTTAAAATTCTAATTCCGCAGTGACTCTGAATTAAAAATTCTTTAAAATATACTGTTTGGACAATAAAATATGTAAAAATTAGCGAGATCAGAGAAAGTCGAAATTCGCGAAACCCAAAAGTGGTTACGATGTCACGATGTTAGGGGGGGGGGGGGGGCTACGAATGTCACTAAAAGTTCGATGTTGAAAAAGCTAGCTAGTCTTTTGCCACATAATAGTATTAGGTTTAGTGTAAAATAGTTTAAAGTTTGAAAGAATTCCATGCAGCGTAGCGTCCTGTGGTTGTGGAGCCATCAGAAGTTGGTGTTGTCGGTCCAATGCTCCACATGACACGTACACAAACTTCGCATCTCCCTGATCGCTATGCGCAAGGTACGGTACCCAAATTTTCCAGAAATAGTACTGACATATAGCGCTTTGATATCGTGTAAAATTATCCTTAGATCAATGTATACTTTTCTGTGAGATACAATCAAAGTGCGAAAAATTTGGTGTAGTAGGTCTAAATGGGTGGAGGTTAACTAACGTCTAATGAGCTGTGGTTTACCAAATGAACCCAACTTTGCTCCAGTTAATACTACAAGTATACATCGGTCTTAACCTATGTAAAAAGAGTTCGTTAATCCCTGCGTTCGCAGTGCTAGACTACATTATCGATATTGTCGCTGTTATTTGGTGCCATTTCGAAGATGTGAGCCCATTACTCCAAATTACTTTGGCAGAATCGGCTGAAACTTTGCGCATTACAGGCCAGTTAGTGTACCGAGATGTGCAGGCAGACTGCAGGAAGCTAGGTCACTAAGCCTAGCTTCAATGTTTAGAAATGCTGGATTGATTTATCGTAGTATGGATGGCGATCACTCCAAGAAGCTCTAAGACAGTTGTAAGCACTTACTGAACGAAGGAAGCGTCATATCGAAAAACGGATTTCATATTCGGATTCAGCAGGTCAAATAACCCCTACAAGCACCTTTTCGGCAAAATCGGAGACAACAATTTTTTGACCCCATTTTTACTGCGCTTAGATCCCGCGGGACGGGACGGGATGGGACGACAACCTTCGTCCCGCGGGATCCCGCGGGACACAAATTTCTTATATTTACTTCAAAATTAGGGAATTTTTAAAAAACCTAGATAATAGTTTTCAAAACATTACAGTCACACTTCAAATTTATTCTATAAAATTTAGTTTTAAGGTAATATAAGTTTCATTTGCTGTGCTGGTTTGCGTATCTTTTTTGATTGAAAGTTTATTGTTTAAGCTTGAGTATACGCAGGTAATGTAAATGATTTCAAAGTTGTGTAAAGTGTTGATTATGTCAAGGTTAAAGACTGGACAAAAGCTACAGACTTTTCAAACTTGGCTTTATCTACATTGCCTAATTTAATCAGTTATAATTTGCAAACCAGCTAGTTCTAACAGATCTATGCAATGCAATAATCATAGAACCGATGAGAACAAACACTATTCTGCTGGAGACCATATTGAACGAATCTCAAGCTGCGAAAATTATGAAGAGCAAGTTAAATTTTAAAACATGCAAATCATGGATCAGCATCACATTGAAATTAGACCTAAAGGTTTTAGTTTTAAACCAAAAATTTCTGAGAAATAATCTGTGGGAAATTAAGAAAACTGGATCAAGGCCGGATCCAAGCTCTTGACCCGGGGACCCAGTGACCTGATCCGAAAAGTGGCCCAAACTGACACGGTGACCCGGTTCCATCGCTTATGTATGGCAATAATTTTCTGATTCCGCTAAATTTGATTTTATTTGGCCAATTCGGCCAATATTTGGCATCTTAGCAAAGAAAAATAAATAGCGTAAAGTTTACATAACAAACTTATTTTAAATTTTCATATTAAATTAGTATTAATTACCATTAATTTTGGCTAATGAGACAATTAAGAAATTATGCGGGATTTTGCGGGACAGGCATTATCAAATTTGCGGGACTGTGGGATCCCGCGGGACGGGACAAACAAATTGAGTGCGGGACGGGACGGGACGGGACGAAAAATTTCGTCCCGCGTCCATCTCTGTAGTTTTTCAGGCCTAAAAATAAGGGTTATTTCTTAACAAAAAGTTTGCTAGCACACTAATCAGAAAACCTAAGCCCTCGAAACTTACAGACAATTTGCTCCTATTAGAGCATACTATTTGGTAAAAAGCTGGGGTAGGCTAGGTGCTGTCGATTTTATTAGATCGAAAACAGCGCACAGTCTCATAACAACTTTTTGCCAAATTTCAAACTTTGAGCTGTTATAGTTGAAGAAGAACGCTCGAAAACCGGAATACTTTTAATATTTAGCACTAGTACCAATTAACATTTATGGCTGAAAGTTTCAGAATTGGTCAAACCGTTGATCCACCAGAGCTGAAAAACCTTTTTGAAAAATCCCATTTTTCGCACCAAAATTTGTACTTTGGCGTCCTGCCAAAAACAGTGTAGGTGAGATATATTATTGCCCACCCTAAACTTTTTTACTTTGATATGTTGGCTAACGTTGGGGGGAAAAGTAGCTCTCTCCGACGATGTCGTGCCAACCCGTTCGTAGCCCCCCCTTAATTGTTCAGTACATATATACTTCAACAAAAAGTACTACTACGACAAGAAATCACTATATACTTGTAAGATGTGCGCCTCCCGGAATAGAGTTTTAATTGACGTTTACTGTTAGGTGTCAGCGTAAAATACCTATATGATGCATTTTACAGATACAGAAAATATGCTCTCACTTATCTAGGCAGTTTACGGTGTCAGCGTGAGCTGCTAACATCGTCTGGTTGTCTGTTTGTCCGTAAGGGATGTCCGTTTAGATGCTCTACTTTTCCGGTTGTCCGTAACCAACAAGTATGACTCTGTTTATAAAAGCAAACCAGACGCAAAACGGACAAACGGAAATTCGGAAATAGACAAGCGGAAAGTAGGTATGAATCGGGCTTAAGGATGTTCAGACACAGTGCAGACTTCGGTTCAACCGAAGTCTATGTCATTTATTAAGCAGGACAGCAACTGAACAAAGAAACAATATTACTGTATGTAGTACAAAATGTATATCACAAAAATTAAATTTCCTCAAAATAACAAACAAATAACTATTTTAAACAATATTGTTAAACAACTGCTTCTCAAAAATTTGTCAAAAATCAAAGTTTATACACAACTTGTTATATGCTTCATAATTGCAGAAATATATATACCTACAATAGACTTGCAGCATCAGCGCTTTAGGGTTTATTTAATGCTTTTCGTTGTCGATTTTATGCATATGTGCAACTTTCACTGGCTGAGTGTGTGTGTCTGATTGTGCTACACATTTTGTATGCCACGATCAGTCACTCTTTTAAAGCTATTACACGCTGCAAGAAGAGACGTGTCGCATATAAAAACTTCTCTAAAAAGACTACTTCGAGGAATTATTACAAATCACATATCGTGTCTTAAAGTGTAAGTCTACTGTTGGGGAAAGAATTTCTTTCCATTCCAGCATATCTGAAAATTTGACTGTCAATTTGTAAAATTGTTAAGTCAAATTTTCAGATTATTAATTTTACAATACCGCTAACCACTGCATTTTAAAACGAAAATACCACGATCAAACTCAAACAGACCAAATTCTCCCTCTAATTTTCTCAGTACTCCCATTTCTCCAATAAAGGCACTCGCATTCACACCAATTTTTCCAAGTGACTTTTGAAAAATATCCCAAGGGTCTTTTATTCCCTTTCCTTTCTTGAAAAGTTCTCGACTATACCAGATTGCGTCCTGAGCTGTCTGAATTGCCAAGTTCACATTCAAATGTAATTTTTGGTTCTTTCTTTCCACAAACCCCAACAGTTTTTCCTGAATGATCAGGTCCCGATAAACGAGCTGACTTCGGCCAATTACCGAATCGCTCGAGGGAGTAGCAATCAATCTAAGCAGTTTACACACGTTTTTCCAAAAATCACTAACCCTAGGACACAATGCAAATACATGGATTACATCCTCAACTGAGTTTAAGTTATTTTGCAAGCAAAATTCACAAAACTGACTATTAGACTCGTCAATTTGATGCTTTCTTTTGTTGGTCATTAAGTTGTTTCTAACTAATTTTAAATGGGTATCTGATGCTATGCCCTGTACAAATTTTGTCTTCATGGAAGCCCAAATGTACTCCCAGTCGTTGGGGTTAATTGCTGGCAATTTTTCAAGCCATTTCCTCTGTATTGCTTCCCTTTTGCTTGAAAATTTCTTGCAGACGAGAAATTCATAAAGCGGCTTTAATTTTGCTGTTTCAAACGTATAGGTTTTGCCACCGAAACTAACAGAAACGGGTGTGAACCTCAAATCTAATTGACGTTCAGCCTGTCTCAACTCCTTGTAGAATCTGGGAGCTTTAGAAGTTTGGGTGGCTACTGGCCCTTTTTCCTTCACCATCTCATAGAAAAAGTCAAAGGTTAAGTGCCATGCCTGCTCGCCACCCAAACGACGTCTAATTAGAAAAGCTAGTCTTTGAGCCCAAATTTTAAGTTCAATATGAGGCAAACCTATACCTCCTTTGTTTTTAGGCAGCACAGCACAGTCGATGCTCACCAGATTTGTAGTAATTGGGTACCATATATATTTGGACATTAGATTCATAATTTTCTTTGCTTTATCGCTCTCTGGTGATACAAACCAAGTTGTATACCAGAGAGTTGACAAAATATAGGTCATTAAGCCTGTGACCTTCCCGTAGGCTGAGATTTTGGTAGGAGGTCTTGCTTTGTTCAAATTTTCGATCAGTCCATTGAAAATTTCGTCTGTTTTTGAATTTTTGAGCCCTTCTGAGCTAATATGAACACCAAAAACCTTAATAACGTTACTGATAAAGTTTTTATATTCTGCGGGTACAGTAGCCTCTGAAAATTTATTATAAAGCAAAATTTGAGTTTTTTCCAGTTTTAACTTGCCTCCTGATACAGTTTCGAAGAGCTCATAAAACTTAAAAATTTGCCGAACAGAGTTGAAATCTCTTACTGTGAAATTTGTGTCATCAGCATAGGCTATAACTTTTGCCTCACGGCCCAAAATGGAGATTCCTCTGACCAGGTTAGACTTTCTTACAAAATTTAAAAATGTTTCGTTGCAAAGAACGTACAAAAGCGGAGATAATGGGCATCCTTGACGGATTCCCCTGCTCAAAGTGAAAGGTATTGAAAGGTACCCGTTCACTAGAAGCGAACTTTGAACAACTCCTGTTTTATATATTAAATCGATAAAGCTTCTAAATTTCGGTCCGAATCCAAATTTTTCTAGAACTTTCTTCAAAAATTCCCACTCCACAACATCAAAAGCTGACATTTGATCGACCGACACAAAAATGCAAGGTTTGTCTTTGTATTTAGCATACTCTAAAATTCCCATTAAGGTCAAGATTCCGTCTCTTATGTCTCTGCCGGAGACACCACAAGTCTGGGTATTTCGCACTAGGAGAGGCATGACCTCAGCCAACCTGTTTGTCAAAATTTTAGCTAATATTTTATAGTCCACGTTGAGCATGCTCAAAGGCCGCCAGTTTTTCCGGTCGGCCCTATCTCCCTTTCCCTTGTACAAAAGTGAAATTACCCCCATATACATGTCATGCGGTAAATGCCCCCGTGCCAAACTAAGATTATATACCCTAGCTAGCCATGGGGCAACTACCTCAATTATGGAGAGATAAAACTCAATTGTGAGTCCATCTTTTCCTGGGACTTTGCCTGTTGCAAACTGTTTTATTGCTTTTGCAACTTCATCCGCTGTTATTTCGCTTTCCAAGCCGGATTGCGAAATATCTGGAACTCTGACTTCTGTGAAGTGTAGAAATTGTTCGGCTTTTGCCGGGTCTATCCCAACACTTGTGAACAATTTCGCGTACTGTGACCTCATTTCGCCTAGTATTTTGTTGTTTCCAGTTACAATTTCTCCTGATTCCGTCTTTAAGGAGTAAAAATAGCGTTTCTCACCTTCCCTTTTTTCAATTTTCTTAGCTTGAAGAATTGTGTAACTGTCGCACAACTCCTCTAGTTTTCGGACTCTCCCTAAAGTTTTCTCAATTTCCTCCAGCTCAAGCTTTCGAATTCGTTTTTTGACGTTATCAACTTTTAGCCATTCCCTCCTTTCTTGCGCCAGAGCTAGTTCATTAGTCAACATCTGTTTCTCCTGTCGGCGCTTGTCTGCTATCAGTTTTGAGTGAAATTTGAACAGATCTCGCATTCTTTCCTTAAATACCTTCCACTCTGAGATAATTTCAGAATCTGGAGAGTTTGCAAGTTTTTGCTGTCCATCGTATAAAGCTTCCATGAAGTCCTGTTCGAAATTAATATCCTGATAGCAGTTCAAATTCATTTTCCAATACGAACGTCCTCTAGGTTGGGACCATAAATTTTCCGAAATTGTAAAATATAAAACACTATGATCAGAAAAGTGAACTGGTTCGTAATAAATTGAGCTGCAGGCTCCAGCCTGTCTAGAGAACATGTACAGCCTGTCTAGTCGGCTAGAACAATTACTGCTTCTGCTGAAATGGCTATATGCCATTTCATTTGCATATTTCTCCCTGAAAACATCGCACAAATCAAACCGTTCAGAGATGCAGCTAAATTCTTTGCGCCCAATCGTAGATTTATAAGCAGAAAGGACTGTAGATTTTCTGTCAAGGTGTGGTTGTTCAACAAAATTGAAATCGCCAGCCATAAAAATGGAATCATAGCCGTAAACCTTTTCCTCTAAAATTTTCAGGAATTCTTTAAAGAAACCCATCCGATCTTGATCGTTTGCCGGAGCATAAATATTGATTAACAAAATTTTCTGATTTCCAATTTTGGCGCTTGCAAAAACCAATCTCCCCCCGCATTCATAGCATAAATTAAAGATCCCAGCTACCTTACGGTTGATCAACAATGTGACACCGCTCCCCTGTCTAGCTGAAAACGAATGGAAAATCTTAAAATTAGGCGAAAATACCTTGCCAAAATAAGCATGTTTTGTCACAAAATTTGTTTCTTGAATGAAAACCACATCTTTTGATTTCGTCAGACAAAATAGTTGTTCAATTTTAGAGTTTTTATTCAATCCATTCGTATTAATGCTAGCTAGGGTAAGCGGAGCCATTAAGATGCAAACAGGCAAAAATGCTGCAAACAAAAATTATTTCTGTCGCTTCTCCTCATTTCCATTGGCGGTTGGAGTGAGGGGTCGTTTTGAATTTCCTGATGGAGCTTCAAACGGTTGTAGCTTGGCCGCTTCTTCCTGGAACCGAGGCAATTCCAGCATCTTCGTTCTTAACATGGTAAGCATGTCACCCAAAACGTTGAGACCCGTCCACCGCTGAGGATTCCTGTTCTTGGGGTCCATCAGGGGCAGTCCACAACTCCAGAACTGATCTGATGGGCTTGCTTCGACCAGTCGGAACCCCACGCTCTTCAGAAGGGCCGCCCTTATCCCTGGGTTCTGGTCAAATTTTGCTGTGATCCCTCTCCACATGGCATCGTATCGCTCCGAGGTGTTCCACTGATTGGTCTGTTCCGCAGTCCCTTTGAGCTGATCCCCCATAGACTTAGCCTGGGCTGGAAACTTCGCCGCCAGGATTTTTGCGGCCGCCCCGTCGTTTCCGAAGCACTTCGCCCTGCGCCAAAAGTAATAATGTTCATTTGAAGGGAAAGTATTGCCGTCCAAGGTGAAAGAAGCCTCATGGTGGTTGCTGTAAGGGAATTTCGAGGTAAAGAAGGGCAGAATGTGTCCCCGATACGTTTCCCCGTACAGTTTCCGCTTTGTCGCCATTAGAGCCTCCCAGTCCGGTACCTGAGCTCCATCTTGGGACAGCCCGACCTGGTTTTGGGATTCCTCTCCGGTTTCCATGGATGAGGTCCCAGCCACCCCATGGTCTGCGTTCCCTCTGTCTTCAGTGTCGCAGCCAGAGACCCGCCTGGTTGACTCGGCTCTACCCAGGTTTTCCATGGTCAGCTCATCAGTCGCCGTTTCTTCCACCTCTACTTCGCCGATATACGCCCCGGGAGGATTTGGCAGAGGCCTGGCGGTCTCCCACCGTCGTCCCCGCGGGATATTTGAGTTAACCTGTGGTTTTGGGATCGCCTCTTCGTTCTCGCATTCCCGTTGATAATGTCCAGGCCCAAAGCATCGCCAACACCATTTTCCCCACCCGGGATACCATATTTGAGCCCGCTGGGGTTCTGTGCCACCTTCTGGAATGTAGGAAGCGTATCCGGGGACCACCTGGGAGGATCCCGCCCTGACTAGAACCGATCTTCCCCCGTCCCGGATAGGAGTCCGTTTCCCAGACGGGGTCTTATAGTGGGTCCACCTGAACGGAGCCATAGGTTCTAAACCAAGATTTTGGAGCCACCGCGCCACGTGGGGTTCTGAGTCCGAAATCGGGATGTTGTAGAGGTATACCGTTAACACCCGATGGACCAACCGCTCTTCCGCCCTGGGTACCTCTAATGACACCAGGATTTGACCTATCTTCACCCCAGATTCCTTCATCTTATCCCTTTGGGCTTTGTCCCGGTATACCAATTTGAGGTGGAATTGGCCGGCCCTGCGGACAAATTGGGGCAGGTCCTCTACTACATTTCCGTCCATCAAGAGTTCAACCAGAGAGGGTGTCTTTTCCGAGCATAGTTCATCAGGGATTTTAACATAACCCGTTTTTTGCAAAAGTTCCAGTTTAGAATTTTCCGTCTGATCTGTATTTACAGTCAAATTAGCACCAAGGCCCACCTCTTCCTCCAAGGGCTCCCCCGTAGGACCAGGGTCCCCCATCTCGCCCAATCAGGGAAAGGGTCTGTGGCGTTTGCGATCCAACAGACCCTTAAATTCCTTTTTGAAATATTACCAAAAATTGGTGATATTACAAAGAGAAATTTCAAAAAAGAAGCTAATAGCGGCTGTAAGAGAAGCCAACTATATCGCTTTAAATCGCTTCGTTTCTTCTTTTTTCTTTATAGCCTAAAGGCCGAGAAGCGATCATGTGTTCGTTAGAGTCACATTTATACCCGAGAATCATAGGATAACGTGGGGAGGAGGGAGCGGGTAGACCCCCTCCGCGTAAAGGAATAAAGGGCAAACCCTCTCGTTCAGAAAGGAAAAAGGGCATACCCCTTAGCGATTTTTACCAAAAATTGGTAATTTTTAGCAATGTTTTGCGATTTTTTCGAAAAATTTCTTTAAAATCGCTGAAAATTGTCATTTTTTACTAATTTTCTGGCAAAAACGTTAAAAATTCATTATTTCGGGGCAGACCCTCTTAAAATTTTGGAATTTTTCAGGGGTAGACCCTTCGCCGAGGTAGGGGTAGACCCCCCAGAATCGGACCCCGTGTTAATGTATGCCGAGAATTGCTTAGCCGAGAATTGTTTTACCAAGAAATGTTTAAGCGAGAAATGCAAAAGCGCGAATTTGCATTACCGAGAATTTGCTTTACTAATTTGCCTTATCGAGAATTGCATAATCGCGAAAAGGAAGCGTTTTGAGTAAGCCTAGTTTTTTAGCCTAGCCTAGTAAATACGATCGTTTTTATTCTGCTGAAGCGGAATATATTCTCTGGGTCTATTGATGCACACATAAAAAGTGATTTACAGTTCGTTTCTGAAACATTGCTCAAATCCACAGAGCAACTGCTAACAACTAAAACAGCTAACTCTGAAGGCAAATACTTGCTACTACAGCTACTACCTATATATACAACAAAGGAGATCAATCTCCTCCAGATTAGATACCATAACAAAAATAAACAAGCTTACTTGCATGAATGGGTTGCCGCTGTCATTTTTCCTCTTATCAGGAGTCATATCTGAGGCTGCGTACATTTAAGAGCTTTGGCTCTATTACAACTTTTTGACCACTCAACGAGAGCTTTCGAATGATACTCATATTGTAGATTTTCGACAACTTTTAATTTTGACCCATTTTGACTGATTTCGGCCATTTTTGCAACTTTTGAGGCTCCCTAACTAGTTTTTCCTACATTTTGGTGCGTTAGCCCTATAACCATTTTTTATCTACTCAACGAGAGCTTTCGAATGACACCGGTATCGACCGGATCCGACAATTTTCAGTTTTGACCAATTTTGGCAGGTTTCGGCCATTTTTGACCCCTTTGAGGCCCCGTAACTCATTTTCTGTACATTTTGGAGCTTTGGCCCTATTACAACTTTTTATCTAAGTAACGAGACCTTTCGAATGATACCCATATTGTGGTTTTTCCAGAACTTTTTATTTTGGCCCATTTGACCGGTTTTGGCCTTTTTTGACCCGTTTGAGGCTTCGTAACTCATGTTCTGTACATTTTGGTGCTTTAGCCCTATTACAACTTCTTATCTACGCAACCAGAGCTTTGAATGATGCCCATATGAGCCCAATTGGACAACTTTCAATTTTTACCATTTGCAGCATCACCGTATCGAGTAATTTCAGCCTGAGTCGTACCGGGTCGCCCAGGAGATATGCAAACCTCCAAGTCAAGACCTTCAAAATGAGGTATTAACCACCTCTCTACTCCTTTCCAATCTCGAGATCTAGGGGTGGACACATTCGGCAAGAAATAATAATAATAAATAATAAATAATAACGGACATACTCAACTTAAAGGGTTGCCTTTTTGTGAAAAAGCGGCAACCCAATAATAATTATCAAAAATACATAAGGGATAAAATTAAGGCACTGATAGTGACAACGAGCAGGGTGTCAGCTAGGTTTCCCGCTGAAGTTGTAATGTTAGTATAGCATGCAGAAACCTTTAACTTAAATTTCTAGACACCTTCTAATTTTGGGGGGGGGGGATAAAGTTCAATTGGGTCTTTAGGGGGGGATAAAGTTCAATTGATCCGGTTTAGGTATCCACTCCAGGAAAGCTTAGCGCACGCACGCTAATGGCTACAGGCGCAAAACCCAGCACACTGTACATAGAGTTGGGTTAAAATGTTAAAAATAATAACTTTGGTGCAGATATGTTACTTTGCTGTACCTAGTTGCTGAGCTACATTGTAATCAGTCTATGCCAGAACTCGTACTTTTATAAGTGTGAAGAAAATGGCTTGCTAGCACTGGATAACGTCTAATTGAATGACTTCCGTTAGTCCTTCTCTCTTAGCTTTTCGCTAATTGTTGCCTCCGATACTACCTTTAGACTCTGTTCTTTCCTTTTAAAAGGGGAGGGGTCCACTGGTGATCCAAATCCCAATACTGTCGGTTAATTCAAACACAAGGTACAATGTCCAATTTACAATAATGTTGTTGCTTGTTTCACCTAAAATAGTGTTGGGATTGGCCGAAAATTTCCATGGTTGGCTTGGCTTGGCTTGGCCGGAGTTTGAAGTTGGCCGGCCAATTGGCCGTTGGCCGTTGGCCGGCCAACGGCCAATGGCCAACGGCCAATTGGTTGGCCGTTGGCCGATGGCCGGCCAATGGCCGTTGGCCGGCCAACGGCCAACTGGTTGGCCGTTGGCCGCTCGTTGGCCGTTGGCCGCTCGTTGGCCGTTGACTGTTTCTTGGCCGTAAGCTATTGGCTGTTCTTTAGCTATTTGTCAACGTTGGCGAGCTGGAATTTATTGTTTTTATTCGTTTAACGTGCTTAATTAGGAGTCAACTAAACTAAACTTTATTTTAATAGTACAATTTACAATTTGCAATATTTGTAAAATAGTTTTTTTCAAACAATTAGCTCCAACCCGCGATAACTTTGTTTTAATTTTGCTGGAGGACCGCAATAAAGTGATGAGACGTTCACCGCCAGACAAATTTGAAAACAACGTTGTTAGCACACTTAAAATTTGCATGCAATTAGCAAATTTAATTGTAAAATAAGGCTAATAACGATAAAAATTGTCAACATCTAAGTGAAAATCTGTAGTACTGTATCTAATGTATCGTTTATATACAGCAACATGTTTACGATATTATGCAGCAAAATAAAATTTTTCAAGACAGTTAACGCACAAGATCAGTAAATTTGAGCTTGGCCAGCACTCGGCCAGTGGCCAGCCAACGGCCAACGGCCAGCCAGTTGGCCGTTGGCCGGCCATCGGCCAACGGCCAACGGCCAGCCAATTGGCCGTTGGCCATTGGCCGTTGTCCGGCCAACGGCCAATGGCCGGTGTCGTGAAATATTTGGTCCCCCCAAATATTTGTTCCCCCCATAAGCTGAAATATTTGTTCCCCCTAAACATTCGTTCCCCCCTCGGAGCGATAGGCTAAAATATTTGTTCCTCAAAATATTTGTTCCCCTTGACATATTTGGTCCCCCTATAGGCTGAAATATTTGTTCCCCCTGAATAATTGCTTCATTGAAATATTTGCCCCCCCCCCCTCTAAATTCAGTTAGTGGCATTTTTTCGAGGATAAGTTCCAAACTCTATCAAGCTAGTGAAAAGATGAAATCGATAAATAAAAAGTTTTGAACATCGATTTCTCAAAACTATAGAATCGGTAAACATTTCTTCTTGCGGCATGATATGAGACATGTGGGCCGAGGGTCATTTTTTGGATTTGGCTCAACAAGTCCGTCTACTTCCATCAGTCAGAATCGTATTAGTCAGAATTTCATTAGTCAAAATTTGGTTAGTTAGAATTTCATTATATAGTCAGAATTTAAATTTTGAAATAATATAAGTTGAACTTTCATTTACCAGAATTTCATAAGTCAGAATTTCATTAGTCAGAATTTCAATAGTCAGAATTTCGTTAGTCAGAATTTTATTTTCCTAGTTTCTTCAAAGTTTTGCACGTTGCTGCACAATCCTAGGGCTTTTTCCGATAAAGTAGGATAGAGTAGAGCTAAAATTAACTCTTTTGTAGGTTTTAACACTTCCCAAAAAGACCCTTGATGATTTGCGCCATACCAAGAGTGCATAATCCAACAGTTATTACGTGCTCTTGGCCATTCTTATTATTTTAGAATTTGAACGAAACAGCCTATCGTCATTTCCTGTCTTTAAGATTAGGTAGGTGTAGGGGTGTAGAATATTTCCTTGATTTTACCCTAAATTATCCAAAAGTGAGTGCTAACTTTATCTAAAATTAATCTAAATTTGACTGCTGTGTACGGTCCAAGGCCGTACATAGCTAATACATCTTCGCCGCCATTTTGATTATAACTTTATTCATTCTGGTATCAAACTTCGTATCGGACGGCGGTTTGGGCGCCACTTTTACTACTGCAACTTTCTGACTCAGTTTGGGCCACAGTTGGGGGATTTTGGGGTTACACCCAAACGCTTGGTCGGGACTTTAGTAAGGTTTGTTGTTTTGTTTGGTCCCTTATAAATTTAATGGTGCTTGCCCAAATATGTTTTGTCTGTTTAAGTTGAATTTTATGAAGGCGTTTTGAATTTGAAATGTCGTTTTGTTAGAATTGGCTGTATTTCTATTGTTCTTTTGTGGAAAGTAAATCCGTGTGAAAATTAGGGTCGTGCCGTTTAGTTTAAGTAGAGTAGCGATTAAGTAGGGTTAGAATCAGACTTATTGCACACTCATACACGAACCTTTAATCTTTACTGAGAAACCAAATTATTTTACTGAATATTTTCATATTCGACAGGGGAAACCAACCCAGTTGTTGCGGAACCCATTTGAAAAGAGAATTTTGCTCGTAGCTGGTGGTACCTAGAGCCAGTCGACTGGAGGCCATTTTACAGAATTATCATCAAGATCAGCCATTTTGTTAGACTTTGCGCCAGGAAGAAAATTGCTTGTTTGCAAAATGCTGACAAACAAAATTCTGACTAATGAAATTCTGACTAATGAAAGTTTGAAAAGTTAGATTCTGACTAATGAAATTCTGACTAATGAAAGTTTGAAAAGTTAGATTCTGACTAATAAAATTCTGACAAATGAAGATAAATCAACAAGTCCCAATACTCCAGAAAATCCGGCAAATGTGCGATGACTTGAAATTTCGCAATTTTATGTTCAGTTTTCTCACAACTGGAGATGTTTTAGCTCAAACCGAGAAAAATGTCCCCCCGCAATAGTGCGAATTTTTAGTCTGCCAAAAATCACACGAATCCATTGGGTAGGTTCTGAGAAATCGATGTTCAAAATAAAATAATCACAGTTTTGCTAAATGGTTTTTCCGCGAATTCTCTAGCTTAAAGGAGCGAACTTCAGACTTAATTTCCTTCGAGAGATCTGATCCAACGCTTGGAGGGGATGGCTGCGAAGTTTAGCAGCATATGATAAATTCGAATATTTTCGAATTATCTTCGCAGCCATCCCCTTGAAGCTTCCCCCTCCAGGCCCACAGCAGCAACAACAACAACAACAACAACAACAACAACAACAACAACAACAACAACAACAACAGTACAACAACAGCAGCAGCAACAACCATAACAACGCCAACGTCGGATTGCCCCCCCTCACTCGCCAGGGGTTACCAGGCGAGTGGTAAGACCTTTGAGAAGGTATTTTAGTTTTATTTTAATATTTTGTTTGGAAATAATATTAGGCATGGCGGGTGGAAAAGGTCCCGCTGTGTCTAATTTTATTTCTAAATTAAATTATCAAATTTTTTCTTTTTAGCAGGCGGATTTTCCTACTTTCCTATTTAAGGCTCGGCCCCTCCCTTCGCTTCCTTTTCTGCAGCCTTTTCTTTTTCTACCCATGCCTTCCGAGCAGGCACAAATAGTTTTCCGCCAACTTCGTCGCTATAGGTAAGCGGGGGGCAGCCTGCGTTGCTAACAGACAACGAAGGCTGCCTTGGGGGCGACTGAGGCTACTTCAGTTAATCTGAAGTCGGCCAATAACCGCGCGCCGGCTTGGCTTGGGGTTCACGTTTTCTATCCGTGAACTTCGCTTCTCCGCTTCTTGTCCGCCTTCTGCAAAAGGACTGCGGAGAGCAGCACCTAACAGGCCTACTACAGTGCCTAACCGGTGGCTGAGTCCGAACTAAAAAAAAGAGCGAACTTCAGCGAATAGGCATTAATAAAATGAGCAATTAGACGGTGTATCGATTGAGTATAAATAAGCCAAAATTGTCTGTAAGATTTGGCAGATATTTTGAAAAATCTAATTTCTTCGAAAATCGCCGTTTTTTGACCCCAAAAATCGTTTTTGGTTTATGGCTTTGGCCTTAATCACTAGAGATAGCTCAAGGTTTATAAAAGCAAAAATGTTCACTTTGGTGCCCTCTTTTCAGCCATAGCAATCAATCCGGTGTATCGACTACGTACTGAGAGATAATAGCAAAAATAAAAAATTTCTTATCTTTACACCTAAAAATGCGGGACTGGTCGCAGAATGTTAAAGAGCACTAAAACAATTATAGATTCTAGTTATTATCAGAGTTCTATCACATTCTTCAACCTCTGAAAGATGTTTGAAAATAGACGGTTTTTTTGCATCTCTGTTTGTTAGCAGTTTTGTTCGGTGTTTTGTTCGCATTATCAAAAAAGTCCACGACTACATAGTTATTCTCTGAGCTTTGTTCATATATATCTAGAAGAATCATTCAGAATTGTATTTGTTATTATCAGTGATGCGATCGATGTTTTATTTAGCTTAAAATAAAAAAGATTGGTATTGAATAGGGAGGTTACCTCGCACGTCACCTCACCTTCTCAAGAATCGCTGAGCATGCGGTTCCAATTTTCATTTGACAGAGATGTCTCGTCATGAGATCCAATTCTGATATTAGTTCGCCATTATCATCTTTTCACTAGCTTGATAGAGTTTGGAACTTATTCTCGAAAAAATGCCACTAACTGAATTTAGGGGGGCCAAATATTTCAATGAAGCAATTATTCAGGGGAGAACAAATATTTCAGCCTATAGGGGGACCAAATATTTCAAGGGGAACAAATATTTTGATGAACAAATATTTCAGCCTATCGCTCCGAGGGGGGAACGAGTATTTAGGGGGAACAAATATTTCAGCTTATAGGGGGAACAAATATTTGGGGGGACCAAATATTTCACGACACCGGCCAAGCCAACTGGCCGAGATTTTCTCGGCCAACGGCCAACGGCTTGGCCGGCCAATGCACAACACTAACCCAAACGAGGTTAGATTGACTGGTTTAATCACCTAGAAACGAGTCTTCAGGAACCTCGCTGTTTGCTAACAAAGTCTTAACCCTAATTACCTAATCGGGAGCAGACCGCTTACTAAACTTTGAGGTCTGATCCTGATGCCTTACTTAAACTGGGCTTCCGTAAGTAAGTCAATGGTCCACCCAGTTCTCAAGTCGGATCTCTATGCTAAAATGATTACTCAATGTTTCAAAGTTATGTAATACGATATGTTTCAAAGCTCATAGGAAATCAATGCTTCATTAAATATTGGTTGTTGTGAACTTCAAAGAAATCGTTTATAAGATGTCTTAAAATGCTTAACAAGTATACGTGATCTGAAATATATTTGTTGCACTATACGAAAACTGCAAATGTGGAAATATTTCTATTATTTCATTTGATTTCTATTCAAATTAGTAAAAATATTGCGTAACCCCTAAATGTAAGGTTCTGTGTAAAGATTCTGGCTTGCCAGCTGATAAAAAGTCTAAAAATGCCAAGTTACTCAGTTACGTTCTACTACGTATGTAACGTGATGTGAAGTTTAGTGGTTACACTTCGGAAATTGCAAGTTTCCACAAAATTTGTTAAGTATAAAAATGCAGAAAAGCGGGGTTTTTTTCCAGATTACCTAATCAGTGCTAAAATTCTTACAATTTGACCTATCGAGCTAAAATTTGGTTTCGACCACGCCGAGTTCAAATATCGCAAGTATTCAATTTCGCGAAATTCGATTTTTTCGATTTTCGATTTTCGAGAACTGAAAAATTTATTATCCGCGATTTTTCGATTTCGATTCGTGTTCAGGAGCCCTGAAAATCGTTCTATACATCTTTTCAGCAAAATCTAAGACAAAAAATTTTTCAGTTTCCCTTGGTCCTCCCTCACGAATGGAAAAAATAGAATTTCGCGAAATAAAATTTTGTGATATTTGAACTCAGAATGAAACATACCAATACCAAATTTCAGCTCGATTGGCCAAACTTGAAAAATCTTAGCACTGGGGGAATCTGGAAAAGACCCGAAAAGCGCGCATGCAGTACATTTAGCGTAGTTTAATGCTAAACTAAATCAAGCAAGATTTCGCAGTGTTAACGGGCATTTATCAATAGCTAAATTACAGAAGCCAGAAGATGGGAATGAAACATGACCCTTCAAGGACTAGTCTAGAATTTCAAAGATTCAAATTCACCAGTTAATTAAAGGATAAGACTGTTTAGGAATGAATCTTCTTATGCATTCTTCCTCTTGTTTCCAGTTGTGGATTATATTCCAATTTCTACAAAGCCTTAGGATAAACAGCACTAATTTTTTAATCAAATTTATCGTATCTATTATTGTAAAGCTAGAATACAAATAAGGCACCAGCTTCTATCAGAGAAAATTTATATCGGTATAGCCCTAATTTAGTTTAGTATTTAAAATTCTCCATTGAAATTTCTTCTTGACTGCGACGCTGACGTATCACACCATAAATTGTTAACCGACTGATCTTCTCATCCTGAGTGGATTGTCGTCTCCAGTTCCTCAAACTAGTAAAGGCACCAATCATCAGTACAAAAATGGCACCGATGGCTGGATAGAAATTCGGCGACAAAGAATAAACATAAGCAACTCCTGTCACGTTTGTATTTCCTAAAGTCATACATAGAACACAAACTAGAATATATAAGCCACGTCGCTTTCAGTGATCGCACGTAAAATATTTGTTTGTTCTAGGTAACTACTAACTTATATTAAAATCGTTGTGGCAACTAAATGAAAAAATCCCGCAATCATAACCGTCCTATTCTATCTTCATTTAACAGGAAAAATTTAGTAGGAGTCAATCGCTATGCCTGGATACCTTTGCTGGATACTTTGCCAAGGGCTAGTGCAAAAACAACCCTTTTCCGCAGAATTTTTTGCTGTGATTTTTGATGTTGCCGTTACTGCCAATGAATTGAAAAATGAATTCTCCTCACTGGCTTTGCGAAAAACACAATTGTGCGTATCCTTGGAACAAGTTCATGAACTTAGGTCAATTTTTATCCATATGAGCGCAATGCTGATCGATTTGTAGCAATATTTCATAAGTTCAATTTTTAACATTTAAATTTATTTATCTTTGGTTTCCCGTTGCAAACTCCTAAGGAACATATAGTCAACGTTTCGCTGTAAATCGATCAGAAATATGTATGCGCAAATGGATTTATACGAAATTTGAACTGATGTAGCTGGAACTGCTGGAAAAGACAGCAGGGCTCTGTCGCATAGGAATCGACGAATATTTTTGTAACACCTTCACCTATCTTCGTTACAAATTGATATCGAAACGCGGCAACAGGTTAATAACAGTTCAATTCTGTATTTTCTTTAAACGTTAATATTTCTTCTGCCGAATGCCTATTAATACAATAGAACCAGAATAATTGTAGATTAATGTTTTTACTAACATATTTTTATTTAGCCTTTACCCATTGAATTCAAGGTAAAGGTATTGTTGGAAGGCAAAGTGAAATTTGTGGTTTCACAGCCATTCGTATACAGTGGCAATTCAAAATCGTTGAACGGTCGATAGATAATGTTTCCGATGGCGATCCAGCACATCAGAACACTTCCAATGGAAGTAGCAAAAATTGCATCCCAAGCAGTGGCCTTGGGAACAAAAATTCCCAACAGAAACAGGCCAATTAAAGGACCGGCCACACCTCCACGTATTCTCAATGCCGTTTCCATTATACCTCCCAACGGACCAGCTATAAAGGCCAAGCCAATGGCCAAAAATCCAAACAACAGGGTTAATCCTTTCATTATCCATTCTTGGCCACGGCTGCTTACTGAGTCAAAACGAAATTTTAGGAAATCTTCCCAAGCCACGGCAGCCATGGAATTGATTCCACTAAATTAAAAGGACTTTATAGTAATAAATAATGATTGAACGAACGCCCTTGAGTTAATATGAGCTACCGTATACTTAGATTCAGCACACCAATATTTCCTATATTCTACAATAGATTAAGCTTTTGCTCAGCTGTCCACGTTTTGGTTTCACAATATCGATTCTACCAAGAGTGCATAATTGCACCATATATGAGAAGAAGAGTAAGCCACTAGAGGGCTTCTCTTCACTGCATTGCGTAACGGTGCTCCGCCCACAATACGCGAATGTTCCCCCGTTTGGTGGGGGGGCAGCTCTCTTCGACAAAGCATAGCCTCCTCCGTTTGGCGGGGGGGGGGCAGAAAAGAGGGCCCCGTTTCGTGGAGGGTACCCAACAGCCAATCAGACTGCAGACATCCCTTCCAGTTTGGTGGGGGGGGGGGGTAGCCAAACGAGGTACCCGTTTGGTGGGAGGGTAGGCAAAAGAGGACCCCTTTTGGTGGGGGGTAGGCGAAAGGGGTCCCCGTTTGGAGGGGGGTTGTCTGCAGCCAATCTTTGTCTGTCTTGACGACCCCCCAAACTGGGACCCTTTTGCCTACCCCCACCAAACGGGAATTTTTTTGGCTACCCCCCCCCCACCAAACGGCAGGGGGTATGCTCGTCGACCCGCCTCCACCAAACGGGGGGAACATTCGCATATTGTGGTCGGAGTACCGTTACACAATGCCAAGAAGAGGAGTCCTCTAGTGGCTTACTCTTCTTCTTCTATATTATAAGGAATTAATTATGAACTCTTGATTCTACTTTACTACCATTAAAATTCTCAACTAATAATTTAATTGAATGTAAAATTGATTTATTTTATTGAACACTTGCCTAGACATTGTGCTTAAAGTTCCACTGAAAAGATATGCAACGAATATTCCTGCCAAACCAGGAACGGATCCCAAAACATCCAGTACAAAATATATAATTAATTGATCATGGCTTTTGGCTCTTCCAGAATGTAAAGGATCGCAATTAACATAATAAACGAACATAATAATTCCCAAAAGATCAACCAATAAGAAGGTAATAATAAACCCTGTAAACCAAATTGAATATAGAGTAAGACTTTGACTGATAATTCAGTTTGGTTTAGAAACAAACGCAAAACGAAACTCAAGACAGGAGAAAACGTTAATGTTTTCTCAGCACAGTTTTGCTATTATACTATATAAACATTTAATTATAATTTAATTTATTCTTCTTGGAAACACAAGACAACATAATTCGCCATTGGAATGCCAAAAGGACCTACTTATCACATATGCTGGAATAGAGACATTTTCCACTGAAGGTAGGATTCAGTTCAAACAGCGACTAGTCAACTAGCACATAGCATTCAAATCAAAGTTAGCGGATTAGTTTGACATTTTTGAAAAATGAATTACCTGGAATACTTATTTGCAACATTGAACGCGCTTCCACTGGAGACTTTAAACTGAGATACCGTTGGATGGAGATCTGGTTAAAGCAACAGTGTGAAAGGAAAAGTGCAATCCCACCAAACACTGAGGTCCAAACTGTGAGATATTGGAATGGATTGAAGTCGTAATTGAAGAGGCCATCCAGTCTGTGCTGATCGAAGGCCACCTTCACCACTTGTTTAACTCCGCCGCTGTCGACAATGCCCTAAAATCAAGCCTATAAGCAACACTATGCAAATAACAAAATTTTACCGAACCACAACAATATAATTATATGCCCATTATATGTTGCTATAAACGTTAATCAACTTGGAATACCTTACCTAGTCATTGACAAATTGATAAGATTTAGTTAAACTGTTTTAGTTTAAAGAGTAGGCTTATTTAGGCTTGACACTAACGGTTGAAAGGGGTTCACTTCCACAGGTATTTTTGGCTTAATGGAGGAGGCATTGCCATCCAATTAGACTGCAGAGTCCTCTATTGAATGAAGTACTTATGGTAAGGTTAGACACGCTGAAGGAGAGAAAAATAGAAAAGGATCATTCGAAAATGCAAGGTCAAATTGCAGAAGATTCCCTAAGAACCCGCTTAGGAGAACGCTTAGAAGGGTGTCTGGGAGCTATCTAAGAGGAGTAAGCACAGAGTTGGAAGCGGGTACCATTTTGGCGACCCGCCCCGCCCCGCTACCCGCAAGCTGGTACCCGCCCCGCCCCGCCCCGCGGCCCGCGGCCCGCAGTCAAGTGATACCCGCAAGATACCCGCAAAATTTTTCTAATACCAAAAGATTACTCTGCGGTTAAACTTATTAAAAAATGTCAATAATGCGAAATAAACTTTATTTAAAGCTGTTTAAACTACTCTAACCTTAAATGTTATTGAGATGTTTTGCCGAAATATGGAACTCAAACCAAATTGAGGAAGTTTGTGGCAAAAACATAAATACTTTTTCTAAAAGTTTAAAAACTTAAACTAACTGATACATTTAATTAGGAATGCACCTGGGCCTGGGGCCCTATGTCAGCCTCGGTGGCTAAGTCTCGATGCGGACTGGGACAAAACTTTGTAATTTTTGACATTTTTAGCCAAAATTTTGGAATTTTAGAAGTCTAAATTAAGTTAAAATGGTGCAGATCGTTTGTTTTATTTCTCATCTGTTTTATTGAAAATAACAATAGTATTTTGTCGATACTTAAAACCATAGTAAAGTAAAGTCAATTTAAGAAAATTTTCCTATTTAGACTGCAATTTTAGGCCTCGGATCCGGCCCGGTGCATCTCTACGAGAAATTAATCTTGGCCTCATGTTGTTTTGAAAAAAGACCCAAATAACAAAGTTAAAGACTAGTCTTATTACGCATCTTTTAGAAATTAAAAAATGATCAAGGTTTTTGAAAATGAATTGAAGATTGAAGAGTTGAAAATTTTGCACCGTCCAGCTCTCTTGAAAACGCGTTTAGCCTGGTAGAGGACAAAGTCATCTGGACACAAAATTCCACAACAGTAGATGGCGACAGATGACATAGCAAAAAACGCAACTGCAACAAAGGAATTAGGATAGGATATCCAAAGTTCCACAAAAGCATACACGATCGGACGCGGCGCTAAGATTAATATAAAGTAAAACATATCTGAACGGGAGGTCAAAGTTAAGCTTAAATGACCCTCGTGGTAGCCAATTTGAGTATCCCTTGTGGGAGCACTTTTTTTGCCAGATTCAAGCTAAATGTACTTTAAATTATGCGAAATTTAACTAAAACAGCTATTTTTAATAAAAACAGCAATCTTTAGACTATTTTTACATTTAGACTATAAATACAGCGATTTTTTTATAAAAAATCTGGCGAAGCGATTTCGGAAAATTCAGTCTGAAAACTTGTTTTTTGGCCATTTTTTACCACTTGAAGCCGAATTTTTTACCGCTTGTGAGAGTAATTTTGGTACTCCTTGTGAGGCAATTTGCCGAGAGGATGGTATTTTCTCTGTCCACCAGTGCATATGTATATAATGTAAATTTTGAATTAGAAAAGAATAGGCTGTTGAGCTTCTCAGATGTTTTCGGATTTCGGATTCAGTCGAATAACTGAGCAGGGGCTAGTACGTCTGAAGAAGAAAAAGAAAGCGAAGACAAACTTGTCCGACGAAGGGTTCTGTTATGGATTATGGTAGTTTTGTCATTAGGATTTTTCTGGAATAATATTAGTTTTAAAATGTTCTTGAGCAAACATTCTCAGTTTTGAACAATTTGATAGAAAAGGTTAGAGAGGACCTCATGTGCCATCCAAGATCCACTAAACAAACGTCACTAAAGGAACACGTGCTTATAATAAAGTTTAAGGCATTTAAGCTTTGCAAAGGTGGCTGGAAAAGCAGTCTCTATGCTGAGATACTAAGTTCTCCTGTTTAATGAAAATGAAGCGAGAAATGCAAGTAGAGAGCTCGGTAAATATACAGTGCATGCAGGAACACAATACAATCATGATTACGTTTCTGGATTAGAGCAAGTTTAATCACACGATTAGCATCGTGGGGAAGGGCACCCAGCCAGAATTACCTAGCTATTTTTTGAAATCAGCAACACTACCTTTTCCGTACACATTTCAAAAAATTGTTAGAATTTTAGTGAATATATCAGCAAGAGATACCCGCAACTACCCGCGCGGGTAGCCTGCGGGTAGCAAAATTTCTATTACCCGCGGGTACCTGCGGGTACCCGCGGGTACCCGTGGGTACCCGCGGCCCACTTCCAACTCTGAGTAAGCATACAACCTAAATCCATTTCAAAGATCTCATAAGATTCTGGCTTTGTGAGAATCTTTAACAACGCGTTCCAGTACTACAATCAGCGGCTGATGAACGAATGAGGAAGTATTTGAAATCTTGTAGCAGCGATATCGTTCACCTCTCAGCACAGTATCTGAAATTGTTCGGACGTTTTACGGTCTCCCTTCCCGTCCTCCACAGGAAGGAAATGTCAAGTTTCTTGCGTATATAATGGAAATGCCCGTGTGAGTTTCTCCATATATATATATATATATATATATATATATATATATATATATATATATATATATATATATATATATATATATATATATATATATATATATATATATATATATATATATATATATATATATATATATATATATATATATATATATATATATATATATATATATATATATATATATAGCATCGTCATAAAAATAGATATGTAGCAAATCTATACAACGGAAGTCAATCAATCTGATTGCGCGGACTAGAATACTGCATAGCAGAAAGAACGGAGTAAAGATGTGTCATTTGTAGCACTTAACCTGAAAAATTCGAGTCCCTAGTATGGATCACAACCTTTGGCTGACTAGAGCAACTCTCCTCCGATCAGTGGGAAACAATCGAACCAAGTTTAGGTTTGAAGTTGTCGATTTCGTATTTTTTGCAGTAATCCTATAAGGATTTATTTGAGTATATAAATGTTATTACTTTCACGTATAAGACAATAATTCCTGTGTACATAATTCCAGCCTGCAAAGTATCAGCCCATACGACCGCTTTCAGTCCACCAGTAGTAGTGTAGAAGTTACAAACTATTCCAACCGTTATGAAGAACACCCATGGAGGGACACTATTTCCGACTGTCATTGCCATGGCTGGAGCGTAAAGAACAATTCCCAGATAAACAATCTGAAACAGTATAATACGGAATTCATCCCCCTCACTTACTTATTCCAATAAAAATTACTAATATTTGCTGGACATAAAGTAAGAGTTGTTGCTTACCGATATGAAATTTTGTTACCGGTGAGCCTATCTAAGTCAGACCCAGGGCCAGGGGTCCAGCAGCCCGCTTCAACATCCGGGCCCGGATACCCGATTCAAGGCACTCCAGGTTCGTGAGACCTTGTCATCAACCCGACACTTACAGTTTATACATTTGTTGGCACCCGTTGGTCTGCTAAAAGGGCCGGTAGGTCAGAAAGTCTGGTCCTAGGGCCGTGCTTGCAGGGTTGAATTTCGAATTTAGGACCCGGCTCGCGCTCAGTCGACAAGACAACTGCAACATAACCGTTCAAGTCAGACCAGCTAAACTTGCTAAAGGTAAACACTTTTTGCTGTTTAAAGTATTATTATTTTTCAATAGTTAAATACAGTGACACACTGATGAAAAGGTTAAGTCAAGAAAAATTTTCAGTCATCAGCCACAATTTTACCACAGTCCAAAGACTTAAAGAAACCCAACAAATGACAATTACCATAAACAATAAATAAAGTAAGGAGGCAAGTTTTCGAACAAGATTAGAGTCAAATCGCCGTTCAAGGTATTCATAAAGACTAGTAGGTCGAGGTTCCATGGAAAAAATAATGGGAAAAAGTATGTAGATGGCAAACAAAACAGCAACTGGAGCCCCAATCAAACGTGACAGTGTGAACAGTACTCCTAAGCATGCAAAAAACCAAAATACGAATAACTACCAAGATTAGTCCAATATTATCAAATTTTACAGTATTGCTGTTTTAACAAAAAAACTAATCTGAGTCATATTGAACACAATGGCCCGTTGGCTGTTGGCTGGCCAAATCAAACCAAACCTGCCAAAACCAAACTTTAGGGCTTTACTTAAGCATATACCTATTCCTTTTCTTTCGAGGTACGAGGTACAGCTACTTCATCACCCAAGATCAGACTTTTCTCTCAGACTTATCAATTATATATTTCCATATAAATTATGTGTGTGTATATTAAACGTGTGACTGGTGAGAGATTTTAGGCTGCTTTTACGTTCAGCTAAACGATAAACATGTATATAAGAAACCTCTGCGATATATTTCAGCTGGTACTCCCAGCAAAGAGACTCCAGAAATATAACTTGTTATCATCGAAAGGGCGGTCGGAATGATTGGCATGGAACCTCCACCAAGGAACATGCTGCTGGAATTGGCACCTTTCCTGTTTCTTATTGCATAATATATTCCGACTCCTGTTGACAAAGCCAAGGTCAAAATGAAAAATCCGTAATCCCATATTTCGAATTGACTCCTCATTACAGCAGAGAATAGATATGTATGGTAAATTGATTATTATATGAATGAAGTTGACTACAATATGCTTATGTCAACTTGCCCATTCGATCAGTAAAGAAACCTGAAATAGTTCTGTCTAAAATCAATCTGGGCGTCAAGTCAAGTCATTGACAGTAATTAACAGTCATTACAGCAATAACATTCAAGTTGGTTGCCGTAATATACCAGACTTCCATACAAGTACATTTATATATCCTTTGTAGCAACTAATGATGATGATGATGATGATGATGTCAAATCCTGGCACGAAATTGTCGTACCAACAGCAAACAGCCTCATAGCGGCTGTTGGATGGACCTGTGGATTCTTAGCTAAGTTTCATTTTTTAGTTTTCTTGCCAATTAGATTCGGACCAGAGATAGGCATGGCGGGTGGAAAAGGTCCCGCGGTGTCTATTTCTGGTCAGAAATTAAGTTTCGGCAGATACGGGAAATCAGAAATAAACGTAGTTTTAGTATTCAAGCAAGTAAGCATTAAAAGCTTGGAAAGGTAACAGTTTGCTCTGATATTCATTGTGCTGGTCAGCAGAGGCTTCTTAAGCTGCGTCTGCATTCCAAACCAGCTTTCTATAAAACTGTCTAAAACTAAAAACGTCTTTCCTATCTGAGGCTTGGCCGCCCCTCCGACCCTCTTCTGCAGCCGTTTGTTTTTTAAACTCATTGCCTTCCAAGCAGGCTAACCTAAGTTTCCGGTATCTTAGTCGCTATTGATATGCGGGGACCAAGCTCAGTTGGGATTGGCAACTGTGCATGGCCTGGGGGTGACTGAGGTTGCCTTGGCTGCGGCTAGAACGACCAGTAACCGCATGGCAGTCTGGCTTGGGGATCACGTTTTCTAACCGTGATCTTCGTCTCTCCTCCTCTTGTCCGCATTTTACTGCGGAGAAAGGCATTTTAAGGGCCTCTTTGAGTGCCTAGACAAGCCCTAAGCACAAAATTAGCTTATGCAACATGAGGGAGGTGTCGTATTTTGGCCGACTTTTCGACCTTTTCCGATTTTCTCATTTTCACATATTTTGTGGTTCCCATGGGTCCTCAGCAAAAGCAGAGGGTTGGAACAGATCAAGATGGCGCATGGTCAAGCTTCCGTTGCTGGCGACTGTAACTAACATAGCTATCTGATTGGCTTATCAGATGTAGTGTTTGAGGCCTGCCTGCTTAAGCCGGACGCCGGCCGACGACTTTAGCTCAAGAGCAAACTTAGCAAACTTAGCTTAAAATCTTCACCATTTTAACATCGAATACAAAGTTTTCTATTACACATGTTCTATGATTTATTTGAAATAAACTTAGATCACGAATCTTTATTCCATCCGTAAATTTCCATACTACCTTCTGCCATTAAAAATTGAACTGTTGCCGCTTGACTGAACTAAACAAAATTTAAGCTTTTCTACAAGTACCAGTATAAGTACCAGTATATTCAAATTTTGAAAGATCTGGTAAGTTAATGTAGGAATGTAACAACCGTCTCTGTCCTTTAGTATCAAAAAAACTTAACATCCCTGTGACGCAGTAATAACACTAAAAATAGCTTCATTTCATTGCATTAAGCTCCTGCCAAGTTTTCAAAGTTGTATCAATTACGGAAACATAAGCCAACAAAAAATGCTGCCAAAATGCAACATCCGATGGATAGAATAATGGATGCCAAATGCAGTTTGTACTTTACAAACAAAGTAATCAGCAGATGCAAATCTGCTTTCGGAGTTTAGACGGGTACAACTAATGCCGGCGATTCTTTGATATGCAAGCAACACCTTTGGTAAGAGAGGTTTGGCATGACTTGGCCCAACTCTGAATAACAACGAACGATTGGTTGTTTAACACAATATCACTTGACCAATTACATTCAGAAAGACATATATATTTCACGTGTTTGTTAATTGCACTAGTATATTTTATAATTCTGGAAATTGTAAGCAGTCAAGGGACGCATAGATTTAAAAAACTATTCATTATATAAAACTGAAAGAAAATTTTAAAAATGGTTCTAATATTAACGTTTGCTGCTTAAATTTGAATTATAATTTTTAACCTTTAACCTGAATTTATTATTGTTATCACATTTTTATTCTAGTTAATTTAATTTTATTTTTATAGTAAATATATAGGCGTATATAGATGATAAGTTTAATTAAAGTAACTTTATTTGAAAAATCTTGATTTTCCACAGAAAAATAGTAATTTTATAAAGAGTCCCCCTCCTCTCACAGTCATTTAGATTCGATAAACTCTACCGTAAGACTTTCTCTCTTTAGTAAAGTGGGCGGGGCTTGTCAGTTTAAGTGACAGTTGGGCCAAATCAGAGTTGGGTCAAACAAGACTACACCGTAAGGGATGCGCATTTTAAGGTTCCCTTAATTTGTAAGGTGTGAGCATGCTAAAGCAGATGACTTAGAAAAATTATCCAAGTTGTTCAGACGCGGAAGGTTGCTAAGTTTTAGTCCTGAGAGCAGAGAATCGCTCATATTTTATGCACGCCATAATCTCACAAAACATGCGTCTGTCAAAAGATTCTGATCCACATTGATGGCTGACATTCTATGCAAAAGATTTCAAAAACTTCCACCGAAAATGGAATTCTGGAAATTCCATCGCAAAATTAGGAATTTTCCCGATTAAGGTTAAGCTTAAAGATTAAAGCGAAGCTGACTAATATTCTTAGACACGTCAATATATAATTTCGCAATAAATAAAAATAAAATTAAATAAAGTGGCAGTGTGGAATTCCTTCAAAAAATCAGGAATTTTTGCTAAAAGAACTACAACACTAACGTACAGTAATGTTTTGCAACCGGAAGCAGGTTTGGATACGTTCTGGAGCCTAAGTATGCATGGCTTACCAGGAAAAATTTTGAAGAGGACGAGTTTCCGTCCCTCAAAGTGTAATGACAGTTATGGGCGAAGAGTGTCGAGAATTGCTGGAAAGGTCAGTTCGGCTGGTTGTTCCCAGATAATTAGCGATGGTCAGTCAATTAGTAGTACACTGAAGTTTCCACATGGAAGATTACAATGTTAGCTGAAATACAGCGGAAACGGAACACGACTGAACGTTTAAACGCTGTTAATGTATAGGTTAAACAGAAATCTTCCCAAGGATTTACAGGGTAGGCTGACAGTCTCTGTTCTTCTGCGCTGATTATCTGTACCAAGACTGAACTCGACGCAGTATCCATTCCAAACTGAACACAGGCGTTCACGGGCGTAGACTAATAGAAACCAACGGGATCAACTGGATTAGTAAGCCTGACTAGGATACGACTGGCTTTGAACAGGACTAATCTAAGCAGCAGAGGGCTCTCAAGGAGAGTATATAGTTTTACATGGGGGCGCGAGCGTCCGAAAGTGACCTCCACCCAAACCGGCCGTGCCGTCCTCGCGGATTGTGGACTGCCCATTTAATGAGATCAAGAGTTTCTAACAAGAAGAGTAAGCTGACATTTTTTCAAAACAGGCGTTTCGACAAATTGAATACTATGACTTGAGGTATCTTGAAATTTCAAGATTTTAGCCCAAAACTTAGTAAGTTTCGCTTCAATAAAAATTCAAACTTAAAGTGTCAGATATTCACTGAAAATACGGCGGTGTTGTGATATGTGCAGGTGCAGGTCTTTCTTGAGTTGATTCATCGTCTCTTCAGAGTCTGCGACCAAAATCAAGTCGTCGACATAGACCGCCACAATAAAGAAAGGCTTTAGCTTCACGAAGACACAGCAGTCGGCATCTGACTGCCGGAAACCAACAGATTTTAGATAGTCCGTCAGGGCCTGATTCCAACATCTGGGTGCTTGTTTCAGTCCGTAGAGCGATCGACGTAGTCGGCAAACTTTCTCCTCCTGGCCTGGAACCACGTAACCGTCCGGCTGGACCATGTAGATGTCTATCCTCTAATGTTCCGTTCAAGAAGGCTGTCACCACGTCCATCTGATGAATGTAGAGCCCATTTTGCACTGCAAACGCTAGCAGTGTTCTGATAGACGAGAACTTGACCACCGGTGAAAACGTCTCCTCGTAATCGACGCCGTACTCCTGGGCGTAGCCCTTTGCCGCCAGCCTTCCTTTGAACCGCTCAACCGTCCCGTTTGCATGATGTTTCACCTTGAAGACCCACTTACAACCGACGTCCTTTCTTTCTGAAGGCAATCTACCAGCTCCCAGGTTTTGTTCACCAGGAGGGACTGGTATTCCGAATCAGTAGCTTCCTTCCATTTTACTGCATTGTCGCTCTTCATTGCTTCTTCAATGGTCTTCGGCTCCGGAATCCAGTGTGTTCCTACCAGCGCAAAATGAGTGCGCAGTAGTTCTTCCTCATGCATAGCTTGCAGTCCAAATTCCTCTGAGAAGGTGGGATGAAAACGCTGACCTTGGCATTTCCTTTGTGACGGTTGTCGTATCATCTCGTCGGCTTCGCTATTGCCAGTTGTCGAAGCTCCGTCCGACCCTCCTCCTGGATCCACATCCTCTTCAGAAATGTCGGAGTGGTTTTCAGTGAAAATTTCTTCCTCTTCGGAGGGCTGCTTCTCAGTTTCTTCGGCAATGTTGTCTCTCAAGCAGATCTCCACTGACTGCTCGTTGGACTCGTCGAACACCACATCCTGCCGCACGTATACCTTCTTTGAATTTTCGTCGCAGAGCCGGAATCCCTTTGACCCTAAAGCATATCCTACAAAGACTAGCTTCCCCGCTTTCGGATCCATCTTCTTTCTTTCCCCTCTTGGATCCGAGAGTAGACGGTGCAGCCAAAGACTTTGAGATGACCGACGCTAGGGGTTGTTCCTTACCATTGTTGGTAGGTAGTTATGCTTCCTTCTAGAGCTCTCGTTGGAGCTCGGTTCTTGATGTACGCTGCTTTCTTCAAAGCCTCGGCCCACAGACTCTTCGGAAGCTTCGCTTGTGCCATCATCGCTCGGGCTATTTCCAGCAGCGTTCTGTTTAGTCTTTCAGAGACTCCGTTCTGTTGTGGGCAGTAGGGTACCGTCATGTGGTGCTCGATCCCTTTCTGCTTCAAGAAACCTTCGAATTATCTGCTTGTATACTCTCCGCCGTTGTCTGTACGTAGGATCTTGATTTTCTCACCCGATTCATTCTCCACTTCAGCGGCGAATTCTTTAAATTTCTCCAGGACTCCGCTCTTTTTCCGCAGAAAGTAGACTTTGGAGTAGCGAAAGAAATCATCAGTGAACGTGACAAAACATCGTCTTCCTTTCAGAGTTTCTGGGGACAGTGGACTGCAGACATCGCGGTGGACGTGCTCAAGTTTCTTCTTTGTCCAGCTCTCTACTTGTTTGGGAAATGGCTTTCGGGTTTCTTTCGCCAAAACACAGGGTTCGCTAATGCCCTGGTTCTTCTTCAGCTCAGCCGAGCTCACTGTTGCACACCGCGCACTTTGTCCCCGACGACAGCCTCCCGAATTTTCTGAACGCCAATATGCCCGAGACGTCGATGCCAAAGCTCAAGTTTTTCTGTTCCTGATGCTACTCCTGCCATTTCATTTCCTGGAACCGCCGGTTCCTTCGCATATCTTGTCGGGCTCGGCGAGCTCCCGGAACTCCCGCAGCCACGATCTATCCCAGGTCATGTGTGCAGTAGCCCCCGAATCAACTACCCAGACACCCGACACTTTACCGTTCTTTGACGCCATCGTAAGAGAAGGCTTCGTCACCGGAGCAACCTTCCTGCTCTTGGCTGTCTTTAGAATAGTTCGCAGCATGTGAACGGGTCCGCTCAACCTTTCACTGCCGACAGTCTCTAGCGAAGTGACCAACCTTACCACAGTTGAAGCATTTCTTCTCAGGCTTCTTTCTCTGATACTTGTTAGCTTCACCAGTCCGCTTTTGCCGACCAATTAAAGCTGAATCTTCACTACTTGTGCCACCGTTGCGCTTTCTTTTTTTCATTCAGTAGTTCACAAAGTTTAAAGTGGGTACTTCCTCTCGAGTTTCAAGGGCCGTAACAAGAGTTCCGAAAGTTGACGACGGCTTGACAGCGAATGCAAACTTGAATATCTGCTGAAATTGGGCATTCTGCCTTTCTTAAAAGTTCTACCAATTCTTTGTGACGACGCAGGTGACTCTGGACAGAGTTCTCTTCCTCCATCTTCAATTGGAAGAACTCTTTTATCAGGTACAATTTCCTGGAAGTTGTCTTTTGCTCGAAGTGGGCTTGCAAGGCATCCCAGACGGCCTTGGTATCCTCATCATCCATCCCAGTCAGCACGTAAAACAGCGAATCTGAGACAGCTCTGATTTTTTTGCGCAGCTGCCTTGTATCGGGCTTTCCAGAACTTTCTAACGGTCGCTTCATCCGCCCCCTCTTCTGGAGCTTCAGCCGTCCCGTCGATATGCTCCCAAAGCTCCTGTGCCCTCAAAACCACCCGTAGCTCGAACTGCCAGGTGCTCCAGTTGGCATCTGTAAGGCTCTCCACAGTCCAGGTCTCTCCTTCGGCTGACATCTTTAGCTAGCAGGACGAAACAGAACAGACAGAGCAACCTTCTTTTTCACTAACCAAGCAGAGGATCATGTCCAGAGTGAAAGGATACAGGGCAAAAAATAAGTAGGGCTGATCACAGCGGGCAAATGTCTGGCTGCGAGCCTGGGCCCATAACCATTGTAGATAAAGAGTTAAGCAGGACCGCATAAAAAGCTTAAGCTAGGCTTAAAGTAAAGCTATGCAACCAGAAAGTAGCAACATTAGCATTGCAAGAAATCGCAAGAAAAAAACAGTTTATATTTTTTGCTTATTCAGTCACTCAGTCAATCAGTCATTCAATCTTGTGAGATGAGCACTGCCCGTCAAATGGTGCCTCTGCAGGAAGTCTCAAGTGAACTCCAGACAGAACAGGATGAATATAAAGCTGGAATATTAAGTTTTGGCGTAATTTTGCGTTAATCCATAGTTTCCAAAAGCTAACTGGAATTCCAAGTTGGTCCGTGCTTCATGCAATGTCAAGAAATACAGTACAGACACAGAACACAAATATCATAGCATTTAGATTCTTCATGTTCACTTTATTCATCATAGCCATACCATGTTCACCATAGCCGGTCCATGATAGATTGAAAGTTTCCCAATGACTGGTATTCCGCTTTTATTCGTGGGCTTAAAGCTTTCAGTCATGTTTTTAAGGAATTTCCTAGCTGAAAATACGTATGCACTGAGCTTGGCTCTAGCCTGCACAGCGTTTGAGCTCATTGTGCGGGGTCTGATTTTTAATTTTTCATTTTACAAAGCTCTATTTTCTCACTGCTTTTGTGGTGATTTTTTGAAATGCTATAACTGTCACAATTTTGGGAGTTAGAAAGAACTTCATACATCGTTTTAAAGCTTATTATCTGTAGATTCACATGAGCTTACGAAACTGGCAAAATTAGCAAAAAATGGCAGAAATTTTCAGAGGTTCAGACATCTAACAGGAAGAATATAGACCAAACATTTTTGAACATCGATTTCTCAAAACTGAAGAATCGGCCAAAATTTTTTCTTGTGCTATCATACAGAGTACATATGGATACGTACATACATCTCCGGAATGTGTAGAGTAGGTTTTGAGAAATCGATGTTCAAAACAAAATAACCGCAGTTTTGTCAAAATGGTTTTCCGGCCAAATCTTTAGCTGAAAGAAATAAAGTCCGGCTAGTAGGGAAGGCATTCATAAAATGTGCATTTGGACGCTCTATCGATTGAGTATAAATGGGCGAAAATTGTTCGTAAGGTTTGGCCGTAATTTTGAAAAAACTGATTTCCTCAAAAATGGCCATTTTTTGACCCTCAAAACAGTTTTTTGCTTGTGCTGACTTAACCACTGGAGATAGCTCAAAAGTTGTAAAAGCAAAAATGTTCATTTTCGTGTCCTCTTTCCAGCTATAACAACCAATCCTGTATCCTGACTACCTACTGAGAGCCTAAGGCCAAAAACGAAAACTTTCTTATCTTTTGGCCTAAAAATACGGGACTGGTCCCAAAATGTTAAAGAGCACGGAAATAGGTTCTTTTGTAAGTTTTAGTCATTTACGTAAAAGATTAATGCCGTATGAATGAAAAATACCCGAAAGGAAACCAGCACATTAAGCAGGGGCGTATCCGGGATTATCCGGGATCCGGGCAAAAAATAACTAAAAATCCGAAAAGGGGGATACGGACCCCCTGGACCTTCCCTCTGGATTAGTGTTGTGCACCGGCCCAGTCAAGACCGGCTGGCCGGCGGCCAGCCGCCGGCCTACACAGGCCTGCCGGTGACAAGCCGGCCGGTCAAATGTGAAGCGACAGACCGGCCGGTGACAAATTTTGCAGCTTATCGCCTTAAACTTGCTAAAATCTGCCTTGAAAACTATCAAAAATCTTTTGTTTGTATTTTGGATAAGCCTGCGAAAAATGGCACCGGCAGGCAGCAATACAGGCCGGCCGGCCGACGAAAAATTGGGCCGGTGAAAAACACTACTCTGGATACGCCTCTGATTTTAAAGTCTCAATTTGAGAAAAATTTTTAAAAATGACCATTTTTGGGAATTTAGCTAACTTTTTGGCTCCGAAAAGTTCCGGGGGGGGGGGTGGCGGTTGCCAAAAGTGGGGAGAGGGGATGTCGAAAATTCTTAAGGCATAGGGGGTTGAAACCCTGGGGCCGGTTGCACAAAAGTATATAATTAGTTGATTAGTGATTAGTGATTATATATTTGATTAGTGCAGCAGTTTTTCGAGAATAATCAAGGATACGAATGGGCTACGACAATAATTTATATGTCATTTGGAAATTGGAAGCGCTTTAAAAGATTCTAGTGAAATAAAAAATCTAAGTTGTATTGCACTTTAAATTGCAGTGATGCCGGCGTAAAAAGTAACGAAATTACGATTGAGCTCAAAATTTTGCTTGGGTTGAAAGATTCAGTACTAATATATGCAACGGGATCTGGTGAAACTATGTGGGCGTCCGCGTCCCCCGCGCCCCCCCCCCCAAAGTTTTGGGGGGGGGGGCGGGGTGTTGAGTAAATGACTGGGGGAGCCCCCTCCGGCACTTATAAAGATGGGGGGACAAAAATTTTGCCTTGGTCCCTCCTTATGGTTTGAAAAAAATTTTTTGTCTCCGATTTGGATGAGAAGGTGCCCCTAGGGTAAATCGAGGTCGCTGATTTCAAAAATCAAATCGAGAGATCGATCCGATCAATCGATCGATCAGTAGAATCGATCGATCAAAATCGATCAAAAAATGTTTTGTCTACGATTTTCGCGAAAAGTCGCCTATAGGGTAATTCGGGGGCGCTGATTCCGAATCTGCAGTCGAAATTTCATGAAAATCGATCCTGCACCCGCAAAAATCGATTTTCATCGATTTTTTCCAAAATCGTCTATAAGTCGAATTTGGCAGCCCGGATCGAAATTTCGACTGCAGATTCGGAATCAGCGCCCCCGAATTACCCTATAGGCGACTTTTCGCGAAAATCGGAGACAAAAATTTTTTTGATCGATTTTGATCGATCGATTCTACTGATCGATCGATTGATCGGATCGATCTCTCGATTTGATTTTTGAAATCAGCGACCTCGATTTACCCTAGGGGCACCTTCTCATCCAAATCGGAGGCAAAAATTTTTTTCGAACCATAAGGGGGGACCAAGGCAAAATTTTTGTCCCCCCCATCTTTATAAGTGCCGCCCCCTCCCCCGACGGCAGTGGCGGATCCAGGATTTTGAAAAGGGGGGGGCCCGCTGAAAAATTTTTCGGGGGGGTAACCAAATTTTTCCGGGGGGGGGGGTAAAAATTTGCTTTTTACAGGAACAATTGCCAATTGCAATTGCCAATTGGAAGACAACATCCCGGGAGTGAAGCAAAGCATGGAGAATTTATACACACAAGAAGCACAGGGGGGGTCTGGGGGGCCGGGCCCCCCAGAAGTTGAAGAATTTTTTGAAATTGGAAAAAACTCCGTCATGCAAAGTTTTGAAAAGATTAAATAAATAAAATGGAGATGTACATGTAATAGTAACTTACGAAGTGAAAAACTTGCAGTAAAATTAGCGTAAGTATATACAAGGACTGGTGGCAATAAAGAGAACAAAGTACAAGGACAACAAAGATAATGCGCGAAACAAGGGGTCTGGGGGGCGGAGCCCCCCAGAAGTTGAAGAATTTTTTGAAATCGTGGAAAATTCAGCAATTCAAATGTTTAAAAAGATTAGTTAAGATGAAATGAGTTATTGAGTTGTATAATCGATCAGTGGAAAACCAAAACGGGAATTGGATGCTTTTCAGAATTTTTCACTTCCACGATTTATTCTAGAGCACTTCGGCATCTTGCATTGCCCATTTATATATACGTTACGAAAGCAAAATAAAATTTGTAAATATATATAAGCCGGTATATATATAGTCATAAAATAAACTGAAGGCGTTGAGTACAATTAATTATATACTTACAAAACAGGAAAGGAAACAAAATAGAAGACACTTTAAGAGACAAGTTCTGGCACAGAACTAAGTATATACGTAATAGAAGAAGCATACGTAAGTGCGCCGCAGGCGAAATTTTTTAATAATTTGTGAAATTAAAATTAAAATTATTAAAATTAATATTAAAATTATGCTTAATTTTCACTCGAAATATGCATTATAAACAGCTGAAAAAATTTTCTAGGGGGGGGCCCGGAATGTCAAAGGAGGGGCCCAAATCGCAACGGGGGGGCCCCGGGCCCCCGGGCCCCCCCCCCCTGGATCCGCCACTGCCCTACGGTCGGGTACAGTTTGGGTTGGGTGCAGTTTTTTGTACAAATTTCATATTTTTTGAGAACCCCCACCCAAGCCAGATTTGGTCTTAGCTCAGATTTATATACTCCCCCCAACCCCCAACCCAAAGAGGTAGTGTATCATAGTTTCCTTGGGGGGGGGTATCCCCCCAAAATTTTCGACCACCGGTACCCCCCCCCCAGATTTCTTGACTGTAGCTGTAGCTTTGGCCATTTTAGCGCCAAGTCCACTTTTGGCCGGCCGTACAGGTGGCCGGCCGGGCCGGGCAGCGAAAAAATATCAAAAAGGTTCACTTTCGGGGTATATACGTTCAGAAAAACCAAACTTCACCTGCTGAAAATGCCCAGATCGTTCTAACACTGCGACAGAAAATTGCATTTTTCCAAGCGTGACTTATACGGAAAAAAAACAAACGGACCTAACTTGCCCGGAAGCGAAAATTTTCAAAGTTGGAAATTTTGACCAAAACTTTTTTGCGACTTGTAGTATTCGTCGTGTAGATTCCAACGATACCAAAATTGTCCAGTTTCGTTGAGTATTTAGCTGGCACGGAGCTCGAACGGGTTTCCAAGGGCCGCACTGAGCCTTTTACACCCATATTATAGGGGAGCGCTCTCGCGCTCCCCTATAATACGTGTATTATTAAGTTGTATCATAGGGGTCGCGGTAGCGACACCTATAATATGAGTGAAAATGGTCGAAAACAAGGCTGCGCAGAAGCTGCGCAGATTCCTGCGCAGATTATGTGCGCAAAAAATTGTACGTGTCGAGTTTAGTATGTGTGCGAAGTTTCATCCCCGTACCATAGTACCACTTTCCGTTAAAAAGTTACGCCAAAAATCGCTTACGAGAGTGATGTTTTTTCCGGTTTCTCTGATTTGATGTCTCATAAGGGGGTTTTGTAGGCGTAATAACTAGAGATAGAAAAATTTTTGCCTATGAAAACCATATATATTCTTGGAGTACGCAACAAAAATAAGCCGATAGGCTAGTTTTTATGCTTCCCGGGGGTAGAAAAAATTTTTGGCTGGGGTCCAAAGTCGGTCAAAACGCTAAAATGACCCAAAAGTATGCTTAACATTAGCCGTAATAAGTCAGATTGCGCTATATATGGGGCTAAACTAATTATTTGGCGTAATACTAGACATGTTGGGGTTGTAAAATCTTGAATTCGTTTTCCGATAAGTTGCACCATTTTTGGGTACTGGCCCGCCAAAGTTGGTGAATTTTGGGTCCGACTTTGAACTTAGTTTTTTCGCTTATTTTTCAAGATAGACTTCTCAAATCTTGCATACAAAGGTTTTCGAGGGCGGAGAATCCATTCCCGCCATCAGTTTTGCTGCCCGATTCACCCAAGTTGCTGGGCTGGTTCCACTTGACCGTCTGAGGGGTCAGGTCGGAAACCGATTCCTGGAGGTCCATAGTAGGCTTTACTTGGCCTCTCAAAACTTTGTCTATAGGGGTTTTCTGGTGCGCCCAGCTCATTCCCGGTGTCCGTTTTGCCGTCCGACCTACCCATCTTGCTGGGCTGGTTCCATTTTGCCGTCTGGAGGGTCCGGTCGGTACCGACTTCCGGGAACATCATATAGGACTGTACATAGCCTCTCCAAACTTTGTCTATAGGGGTTTTCTGGTGCGCCCAGCTCATTTCCGGTGTCCGTTTTGCTCTACGACCTACTCATTTTTCTGGGCTGGTTCCACTTGACCGTCTGGGGGTCAGGTCGAGTAAAGTGACAGGTGATCAAAAATGAAATTTTTCAAAAGTGGTCAAATTTGGTGCCAAATTAAAGCCCCACATGAGCTGAGCAACATTTCTCATAGAACCGCCTACCTAAAGTGTCTGTTGAAAGCTGTGGTGTTGGGGGAAGAGACTTAGCCGATTTTAGGTGACAATAATAATTTTCAGTCTGTCAAATTCAAAGTGAATATTGTAAGCAAATACTGCATATATACATATATTGCGGAGCATGTTAAAGAATTGAAGACAAGAAAACAAAATGCTCCTTCGTCGCATGTAAAATACATATGAGTCCCCAGAAGGCAGGTTGTACAATAACAGAAGACAAGATCCACCATGTAAAATACATATGAGTGGAGTGGGGTTGTAAAAGAATGAAGACAAGATGCATCAACGAACCATATGAGCCGAGCCTGCCCTATAACGAGGCTCATATTGGCGTACATAACATGAATCTATACCAGAATTTTTACCGTTGTATTTATCTACATTGTACAACATAATATGTATAGTCAGAGGGGGGAAAACATGCCGGAAAAGAAGGGGAAAAAAACATGGTCGCCTACTCCACACCCATAGCAGATGCAGCTGCCTAGTATAGCCCATTAGAAAGAGCAAGTCTAGAAGTATACCCTACAGTACCAGATTGGTTTCTAAGTTTGATTCTGTAAGTACAGTACTTGACCAAAGTTGACCTCCCAAAATTGGCCAAAATGCTAAGGATTTTCGAAAGTTTGCAAGTCTATATCTAACCAACTATCAAACTTTGGCTACTATAAATGGGCATGCAGGCATAATTTGACTTGCTCTATCACATGGCAATAGTGGTTTTCCCCTGCGTACACCCAGTAAAAAAATATGACCATGTTTTTTTTCCCCCACATTGGGTCCACTAGAGCGGGGAAAAAAACATGGTGACCAAATTTTAAAATTTTTGCGTATGCTTCAGGAAGGCTAACTAATGCTTCTATAGGAAAGAGAATGCTTTAAAACCACTAAAAACCTCAAAATATGCCAACTTTGAGCATTTTTGAAGCTTCTAGCTCGAAAATTTGATTTGCAGCATCAACATGCCAGGTTTCATAAGTTTCTACATATGGTAAAAATGAAAATTTTGAAAAAACTTAAAAAATGATGGAATATTGCAATTTTTAACACAACTAACTTGTTTCTAGTGATATTCTGCATATTATGGCCAGTTTCCTGCAGGTTTCATGCCCAAACAGGTTAGGTACGGCGGATTTAGCATTTTGACCAAAAAATCTGGTTTTAAGCTTGCTGTGAGGTTAGAATGGTGCCTAGGTAGTTTTGCACGCTAAAAACAGCTGAAACAATGCTTTTAAACCATTCTAAACGGTTGGTTAGTAGAAATCCGTGCCATGTTTTTTTCCCCGCACCATGTTTTTTTCCCCGATTTGCGGGTAAAAAAAACATGGACAAATCCTGTTACTGCCAAAGCTGAGTGAGGTATAAGAGAAGTTTGAATATACGATTGGATAGGTATTTGCCCACCGTACATAACGGTATACTCAAGCCGATCCAAATCCAAGCGAAGAAAAAGTTGGAGGCTTGCTTCCCTATTTGTGTTTTTCTTCCCCCCCCCCTGACTATACAACAGTCATGTACGTACTTACTACAAGGGTAGCAAAGGATCGCACCAGTGCTGCCTACGACATGAATGTGTCATGTGTTGTTTATAATTCTGCTTGGTACGTTTGCTTAAATGTTTATAAAAATACTATATATAAAAGGATTTAGACAACAGGTCTGTTTCGAGTAGCCGTTTTTGGTCAAAGTTTAATCGGCACTTCACTTGCCTTTCTGAACAACTACGTAATACTACGTAGCTGTTTTCAAGTTGCTTAAGTTGCATGATGCTTGTATATATATAATAATCATCAAATTGTCATTTGTCGTCAAATCATTATCATCACAACGCCAATATGAGCCTCGTTATAGGGCAGGCTCATATGGTTCGTTGATGCATCTTGTCTTCATTCTTTTACAACCCCACTCCACTCATATGTATTTTACAGGGTGGATCTTGTCTTCTGTTATTGTACAACCTGCCTTCTGGGGACTCATATGTATTTTACATGCGACGAAGGAGCATTTTGTTTTCTTGTATATATATATATATATATATAGCCATGGGGGGAAAAACCCACCCCCTTTTTGGGGGGAAAAAACCCACCCGCCTCCTGGACCATGGGTTGGAGCCATGAGCTCCAAAACATAGCAGCAGAAAGCGCGACTCTTTCTTACCTATGTGTGCAAAGATCAAGTCATTTGGTTCACTCATGCTCATTTTATGACATTTTGAAAATGACACCTACTTTTTGGTCCAACCATGCCAAAAGTTTGGACCGATGTAACTTTTGACTGGGTTGGGATAGAAAAGTTTTGCAAATATCTGCAATGATGGCAAGTCTTCCTCTTTGCACACAGCCAGAATTAGATCGATCCGGTGCACCGTTGGTCTGGCACATTGCCAAATGTGGCGGGGAAAACCCACTTTGGGGGGTGGAGAAGCAACACTTTCTAATTATAGTTTTTCTACAGCTAGTTTAGAATCCGACCAAAAAATAACGAAATGCAAAGTGAACAAACGGAAATTCAGATTTCTTGTCTGCTTGAATCGGAACTATATATATATATACAGTGAATCCAAAAATACTTTCAAATTTCTCTAAATAATTTCTGGAGTTTTCCTTGATAAAATGTTATTTAGTTACAATTATTGTATGAAATGGTCACGTAATTGGTCATTCGGCAGAAAATTTATTCCAATTGTCATTTTTTGGCACCACAGGGTAGCCTCATTTTGTATTATATGCTGTCACCAACACCGCACCGCATTGTGGAAGTTAAAAAAAATCGTTTGAAATTTATCTTCTTCCCATACATCGCTTGTCTCACCACTAATGAGCGAGGGGCTTCCCAACCGCAGCCCCCCACAAATATTTTGACCTAACCCCTGCTGCCACCAAAAAAAGAAAAACACTGTATTGTAAACCAATCACTGTAGAGCATAACTGCAACAACCGTTCAGATGACACCAAAAAAAGATAAACTGACAAAAATTTCCGAAAAACTGTTGAGCGCACTGCCGCCTAATTTCTTAGATTAAAGGGTTGAGATAAAAAATTTTCGAAAAGTCCTAAAGAAGGCCAACTGCACACTAAAAACGTGACAGTTAATAACCCCGCAGACTAAATCCGTTACTAATCGTTTCTTACCTTTAGGCTAGATGTTCGAGTCCATTTTCATTAAAAAACTTCATTGATAAAACAGGGGACGACGCACATAAAATTCAAAACTGCATTTAGTCCTAGAAAAAACACGTGCAAGAAAACAAAGAATTCTTGAAAAACTATCGACGTCACCAAAATTGGAAAACCAAAATTGACAAGTGTAAACTTGTCTACAATCAAGACAAGCTATAGACAAGTTGACAGCTTGTCAAAAAATTAGGGAATCACAATATCATGTCTGTCCAAGAAACAGACATTGTGACAAATAAATGTCACTGTCAAATAAATGTTTCTTGTTGTCGTTTGTATGACATTTGTTGCCTGTCCTTTTATTTCAGGTAGAAGAAAAGAAAACTTCCATTTTTGTGATTCTGCGACTTTGAAAACTCCTACAGAGAGTAACACGAGAAAGCCATGCGTAGCTTGTGGTATTATCTCTACGTAACAGCTAAAATTTAGGGCCATTTACTATTCTACAAATTCTACGAATTCAAATTATACATAGTATAGCGTTTCTATACAGAAATATTTAGCAGTAAGGCCATAATTTAAAGTTTTAATAATCAACTCCAAAACTATAGTCTAGCAAACTTAAACCGGACCAAAAGAGTGAATTTTGTGGGGGAGTTTATTATTCAAGTTAGGTATGACAATGTACATATTTTCTGAAAGCTCAGAAATCAGAGATTTCAAAAAAATTAAGAAAATTTTAAAATTTTAAATTTAAAATTTCATAACTTTCTATAAACAGTAGGAAAAACTTAAAGGTATCGTTCAGGAGAACACGAATATGTATAAATTAAGTAGATTTAGGGGGCGGCACGTGGTTCCAGCAGACCCATATTCCGAAAAAAAAAAGTTGTTCCGATCGCTACAGGCTTGGGCACATTTGAAAGCTCTCATCACGCTGAGTGAAAGTTATAATTGGATAATCCCTCAAAAATGCTGTCTGCGAAAGTTATCCCTCTTTAAACCCCAAAAATAGGTAGTTTTAACACTCTGGGAGGGTTTAATCAATCTAGCGAAAACTGTGATCTGAATCAAGTCAAGCCAGTGCGCTACGTTTTGCGTCTCATCATTATACACAACTACGGAAAATTGCAGCTTTGGATCTTCATGCATGCGTAAGATAAGCTAATTTAAACAAACTTCAAAAGAAACCGCCGTGTCGGTTCCTGTTGCCCAGGTATGAGCAGATAAAAGCCAAAACTTCGCCATCCACACAGCCAGCCAGCCAATTCACATTCGTTAATTGAAAGTAAGAATAGGCAAGAAATAAATAATATTGATTGAATTAAGTATAATGCAATTGTGCCACACTCTTGCGAGTAGTTCTTGTACATTTCGATCCTTCCAGTTAGTTTGGAGTTGGCTTCCTTTTTGCTGGGTGTGCCGTGAAGTTTCAATGATCGGTAGAACATGCAAGCTTTTTATCAACTTGTATCTTGAAATGTATTAACAAGAGTTCATAGTTGCTCTATATATAATAAAAGAATAAGTCACGGTCCCTCTTCGTTGCATTGCGTAGCGGTGTCCCCATCACAATATGCGAATGTTCTCCCGTTTCGTGGAGGATGTGAATAATATGACCCTTCCCCGTTTGGTGGGAGAGGGTAGCCAAAACAGCCCCCTTTTGGTGGGTAGACGGTAGCCAACAGCCAATCAGAATGCAGAGGCCCTCCCTGTTTGGGAGAAGGGGGTTGTGATGATTACGGTAGTTTCAGTTGATTTCCAAAGTTGGTCCCCGCTTGGAGGGGCGTCGCTACATACCCAATCAGATGCACAAGTACAAGATATGCATGTAAACAACTACGTACAACCTATTCGTTAAAATAAACTAACTCACTTCGTTAGTTCACATATATGTTAATTAACATCATAAATTGTTATTACTTAGATTACCGCTTCTTCGCAATCGTTTTCATTCTTTGTGTCGACTCCTCTCTCACCTTCATATCAATAAAATAGGCGATTTTGGTATGTTATGTTTTGTTTCCAGACGGATTTCTGTAACAGAACTTCGCTTTTTCATTGGAAGGTTGTCGTAGTTTTCCGCTTTGATTTTGCAATCTGACTTATGTCTTGACCTCTGCGATTTTATTCTTCATGTCTCTCACAAGAGGCAATTTATCGCTATGCTGTGTCAGCTGGTGATTCTAAGTCTCAACCATTCACTGTTTGTGCATCCCTGACAAAGTTTGTCCTTATCACAGTAGCTTCGAAGTTGTCAAAAAATAAGTTCGCAGCAGTATAATCCACCCTTCGTAAACTCGAAATTATCGACGTCAGATGCTTCTGGTGTTGAAGCTCGCTGGTCAATATAAAAATTGACTTTCAGAGAGGTCAAGCGTGGGAAAACAAGAATCTTAACTTGCAACTTGCAAACTAAAGAAGCTCTTGCTCTACGAGCAGAGTTGGTATGGCTGTCATACCCATAAATGTTTGCAATTGTCATTGCTGTCAGATTTCATGTTTATGCCAACAAATTAGTCGACCTGGTATACTGGGAATGGTAACGTGATGTTCGATTTTTGAATATTCTTCCCAATCTACTTGTCAATTATGCCGCCAAACCGTAATTGGGAAATGGCTTCAAAACACATACCGCTATAGTGACCACTGCCGGCTTGACTCATTTAATAATGTCTCACTTCATTTTCAGTCATCATGTTTCAATTGAAAAAATAAAATTTCAGGACAAAGACAAATACCTGCACAGACCAGACCTATTCAATAACTGTATCCCATTCTAAATGATGAAAAAATCCAAAACGAGCAACTTTAAAACGCGTAGTATCTCTCTGCAAAACATTCCTTATTTAGGTAAGACCGGTACGGAACACATTGACTAGAGCTACCTAAAATCCTTGTTGAATTTTTAAATTGCAAATATAATATTTTCTCATATCAGATTGTATCTCATTTTACTGTCACATTTTGGGGTTTGAAATAAAGAAACTTTTCTAGGTGCATACATGCGGACTTTTGTATCAGCTTTAAAATATGAACAGTTGAACTATGCTAAAAATAAATTTCCGTAATCAAGCGAAAAAGGTAAATCTACAGAGGTGAATGTATTTGTTTTGGGCCTTTCACATGACATTCAATATTTATTCAAACTTCATAGTGAAATATTAAAGATGTGTTCCATACAAACAAAGTACAAACATTCAAAGAACATTGAACTTGCTCGTCTTAAATATAATCTAAGACTCTCACGAACTCGAAAGACGTACGCCAAACTTGAACTTCTCTCAACAATGTCAAGCGACGTTGAAGACTAAACACACTGTTGGCATGACAATCTGCAGCTGGGAATAAGAATTCAACGCAGTTTTTCAAAACTTGTCGTATTTTTGTAAAAAACTTCAAATTTTAAACGCTACAGAAAGTGGTCAAGATATGTCAAGATTTTATTCCCGCCAAAGGCGATAGTAATGGTTTTCGTTTCTGGATCAAACAACTGTTACTTTCAACGTTGAATTTTCGACCCAGGAGAAGTACCGTACCCCACTAGCTTTTCATGTTCGTGTTCAGAAGGGTGCTACTAGCGGTTTCGGTTCAAAGACGTAGATTCTCAATTTTGATTTTACTCATTGAAAACTTTGAAGTGGATTTCAATTGTAGTGATAACCAGGAGGGAGTTTACTTGTTACTGCCACATAAATTTTAAGCATATTCTTTCCACAGTGCCCCCCTTGGTTTAGACTAAAAGTTTCCAATAATCAGATGTAATATACAAACTAGGTTAAGTAACGTTGTGTCAGTTAAGTAATTAGCAATGGCTTAGAAAAATAGCAATCCCGGATGTACTTTATTAAATGTCTTTGTCAAAATTCAAATTTCACTCAGATACAGAACCTTTGTAAACTTTTTCGAAGCATGCTATACAATGGCTAATAAAATGTTAGAAGAAGAGTTACAAGCAGTTACCCTGAAGACTAATTTATTATGCCCTTAAAACTATTGTGATACCAGAATTTAAATTCCTGAAACATATCTACACAGAAAGAACTGTCCCTAAATACAGGTTAATAGGCATTGACTAATGATTAAAGAGTAATGGTTGATTGAGGTTGATGTAGGCTAATGCTTCAAGTTATTGTATCTGCTAGGGTATACTCTTTGATTAAACGAAACTTAATATGGTTTTATTCTTGTTTCCGTCTAAGTCAAATAAAATGATTGGCGTCGTGGAATTTGATATCTGCTTGCATCACTCGATAGTGTAGATTGTCGATACCTGTCTCAGCGTCGAGATTCTGTTCCTTTTAGGAGCCAACTTGTTATGGAATGATCACTTTGTCTGTAATAGCAACGCTATAACATGTGTCAGCAATGTAATTGGAGCGGGACGTAATTTTTTCTGCATTAGCAGATGCACATACCAGATGGTTGCGTGCGCTTCTGCTGCTACGACAAGAGTACATACGTTGCTAACATTTTTACATTAGTAAATAGGGTTCACCATGAAACATTTTATGGTTACGGATTCAGCTCATTTTTACCCAAAATTATGTCATATCCTTGTACAGCGAGTTTAAATTTTGAGTAATTTCATTCAGCTCTTTACGGTAATCAGCCATCAATTGCGTGAAATTAGAAAATGGGTTAAAGCGACAGAGACAATTTGCACCTGAACATCCTTGCATCCTTGTATATGTCTTGTCTGTGTTTGATTGTATGTGCGGTATGTTGGCAAGCCGACGTAAACAAAGAATTCCGAGTTAAAAAAAGCAAAAATTTTAGTGCTAGCAAAAATACACTGTTACAGAAATCTACACAATTAGTGGTTCTGATTGTATATATTATTGCAAGAACAAGCGAATCCGATAGGCGGTTTTTGAGAAATTTATCGCCCTTTAACCAACCAATGCTACTAAATGGATGATTACTAGCTTTACCAATAATCTAATTTTGTCTAAAGCTTGCACTAAAACCAGGAAATTTTCCTTTTTGAATTTATAATCAGTTAAAACTCAATTTCATCTCAATTACATCGATTTAGTCTCTACAAGAGTTTATATAATATAATAGCTAGCACTAAGCGCTTCCTAATGTGAAGCTTACAATATGCACAAAACATGTGTAAAATCTAGGAGGGCTTCTCAGCGTACAAGCATGCCATTTTTCAAGCATTAAGATTGCCTGAACAAAACCAAATAATTTTTATATGGTTAAAAAAGAGCTAAGTATTAGCAAAAATACAGTGATATAAAAATACCATACTACTTTTTTATCTCAAGTTATAATATTAATTTTATTGAAAATGCCTGTTTTCGAAATACGACTGGTTAAGATCCACTCCCTGTTCCAAGCTTACATTAGGAAGCGCTCAGTTTCTTGGTATTATAAACTATTGGTAGATATCATCAGATAGCCGGGCCCAACACTAGAAATTATACTGGCAACTTTCCAAAATATATAACGTCTTTTATTTTCAATCAAAGGTTGTTAATGTGAGGAACTTTCCAAGTTCAACCATGTGTGTCAAACTCAAGTAAAAGCAGCTATATAACAGTACCATATCTTTCTTTGTATTATTTGCCAGTTAGCCTGGCTTACAAATCTTACACCAAGAGTTTATAATAGGAAGAGTGGGACACCCAGCCCTTCCTAATGTTTTAAGCTTGCAATATGCTCGAAACATGAAGGCCAAAATCTCGGGGGGGCTTCTTAGCGTGTAAACATAGCAGGCTGACATTTTTCAAAAACGGGCGTTTTAGGTAAATTAAATACTATAACTTGAGCTAGGAAAGCCGTACAGCGATGATTTTTATATCATTATGTTGCGTAGAATGTGATCGTTTTAATGATATAAAAATTATCTAGTTCGATTCTGGCTATCTCTTACAAATCTGGCAACAACGTAACACATTTTGAAGAAATGATGAAATTCCTAAAATTTCCGTGGAAAGGATGTTTTATTGCCGGATTTGTAAGAGATAGCCAGAACCGAACTATATAATTTTTATATTGTTAAAAAGATCACATTCTACGCAACATAATGATATAAAAATTATCGCTGTACGACTTTCCTAGCTCAAGTTATAGTATTTAATTTACCTAAAACGCCCGTTTTTGAAAAATGTCAGCGTGCTACGTTTACACGCTAAGAAGCCCCCCCGAGATTTTGGCCTTAATGTTTCGAGCATATTGCAAGCTTAAAACATTAGGAAGGGCTGAGTGTCCTACTCTTCCTATTATAAACTCTTGCTTACACCAATGACTACGAAAGCATTCATTGTAAATCAAAAGGTTAGTCTAATAGCTTCAAAAACTTACGGAAATTTTTCAACTGATTGCCCAGCTGAAAGCAAACGTTCAATCACAACATCAAGCGACGACGACATTTCTAACAAAGTTACCTTTCTTAAAAGTTTGCAAATAAGTTTAAGTTTGCAACATTTCGCTTGTATATGGTTCGTTTTGACCTACTTTTTATAACACAGCAGGAAACAGCGTCTTCTTCGGATATGATCGAAAAGTTATAAACTGTATTAAACCAATTAAATTTGTCAGACTAGATACAGATGAATATTTTAAACAGGTTTGATTTTGTAAAATCTTATTACAAAACTTAATGAGCTCCAGAAGCTGGTACACAAAGTGTAATTGTTATTCTATGTTTACAAGCAGTAACTGGAAGTTTTTCTTCGCGGTAAATTTCCACCTTAACATTAAGAATCCACCAGTTAATTAGGGTACTGTCAGTTACTGCAGCACAAAGCTCGACAGCATAAACAAGTTTTTCAACAAAATTTTTTGTCACACACAAGATCAGGAGTTCTAGCTTAATTTGGACTATAAATTGAAGAATGTCCTTTAAAATGGAGATTGTTCCTGATAAACAATACACATTAACTTTTAACAACTGTGTGAACCTACAAGTGTGCGTGGAAGATACTGTTGCAAAACGGTCCAAAAACTATTGTAACTTATCGCAATTTGACGTAAGGTTTCGTTTTCTTAAATAACCAATAAGTTCATGCTTTTTCGCAGCATTGGTACTTTGCCTTCAGGAAAAACCAAAACACAAAAGCATTTTGAAGAGTGGGAAATGCGTCTTCCACCGGATGATTCTGTTTCAATGTTAATTAGTGTTGCATTTATGCAACAAAAGTGAACTGTTGTAGTAATAAAACATTGTTGTTTCGTATTAGTAAAGGTAAGAATAATTAGGGACCTATTAAAACAAAAGTTTATTAACCAGGAAATATCAGAGTAGGGTTTGTCGACGATCTGAAATCGGGTTTAGGGTCCATAAAGACTTGTTATACTACAAGTCTTGCCTATCCAGAATCCATTCAAACTTTGTACGTATATAGACCATTTTCATTCCCATACACGGCTTAAGGTGGTGATTCCTTTTGGGTACATATTGTTGTTTGGCGGCGCACATCAAGATGAAATTTGATGAAACTTTCCGAAATAAGTTCTTTTAGCGTTCTAACACCATCCGCACAATTCCGATTCAAAAATTCGAGATTTCCGGTCAGAGTGGTTTTTCCCAATTTCGGAACGTTTGGCAGCTGCTATACAGTTGTCACTATATTCATTCGAAAGATCTCATTGAGCTTCATATTTTTGCTTTATAAAGCAAGTTTCTAATTTCTACCGTGAGATATAGCCGATTTTCTTGTTTTGGCGTCGAAAACTTGTCATTTTTGCAGAAATCAAATAATCCAACAGTTCATCAACAACGCAAGCCGCAAAATCAAACTAAGGGCGTCGATTTGAAGGTCTCACAGGGACAAATTATCCGACGCATGATCGTCTTCCAACTGCTATCCTGTAGGCTGCTATCATAAAAAGTGTAGTTTTTGCAAAACCACGACCAATTTGTTTCCAAAGATTGTGGAGCATTCATCATGCAAGCTGGAGGGCTGCTGCTGAACAAATGTGTTCTGCAGAAATATACCCAGGGACGATTTTTTAGTTGTCCCGATTGCTGCTTTCTAGCTAAAGTAATCGCTTGACAAATTTGGAAAAAGTAGGCAAAATACAGGTTACGCACACATTTCAGCTTATTTCTCTATAACGAAGAGCGACTTCACAATAAATAAAAAATCGTCCCCAGCTATTTGATGGAGGTATCGAATGATATAACCGATGTCTCGCGAAAAAATTTACTTGAGTCTGCAAAAATTCTGGAAAATTATACTTCTTCTAAAATGTGTTAAAAATATTTTAAAAAAGCAACATTAGTTTCGTGGCGTGCATTAAAAAGTGAAAATGTCAAGCTACATTTTGATATAAAAATGGCTTCTGAACTCCAAGTAATGAATGAGTAATAATTGTGCAAACTTTATGTGACCAAAGGGAATCACAACCTTAAGGTGGTAGTACCACTACCGGGGTGGACTTTGAACAGATACTGTGAACTAAAAACTTAATCAATCGCTTTGAAATTTGGCATAGTTGTTCTTTATTATGTTTTGCATTAGATGAGCTGATCCACGACGCTGCGGGGACTGGCTTGCTGTCTACACAATAGGAAATGCATTAAAAGCTTTAAACTTAAATATCTCCTTCAATCCTTTATGAAATCATTTGAGATTTTCAGTATATGGTAGTTTACATATACGCTCAGGCCGATTTTTTAGTTTTTCGTAAAAGTGAGTTTTCCGTTTTTTAGCGTGTTTTGGAAATTTGTAAATTTTATATCTTGCTTAATATTGCGTTTTTCCAAAAACCAAGAAGACGGCCTGAGCGTATGCTGATGCAAAACATATCTGCAAAATTTGGTCCATTTTGACTGAAGGAGTGTCGAGAAAATCAGAAACAAAAATTCTGTAATTTTTCATTGTTTGCTTTGGTTTTCGAAATTTCCAATGGTTTCAAGCAGCTGCAAAGTGCTTTCTATTAAATAATGCACATAAATAACGCAAAAGGAACCGTTAAAACCCAATAGATTTAATTTTCGGATATACTGTTTTTACTTTACATTATGTGTTCAAACGGTCAACGTAATTCAGCTATATCAGCTATTCAGCTTCAACCGCTTGTAGCTTTTGATAGAAACCACGCACTGAAGAGATATGCACATCATTTTAAAGCGCTTTTTGCGCTCTTTCACGTAGTTCAGTAAAATTTAATATACGAAACTTAAATGAAATTTTGACTATTTGCGCATGCGCAAAGCCACGATGGTAGCTAGCCAATTATGCATTCTCTGACACCAAGATTTTGCACAAAGATAGTTTGCCAACCAGTTTTGCTTTATCCAATGTTTTGTCAAGATTGCTTCATGCATGGAAAAATTACGTAGAAAATCCCGGTAGTGGTACTACCACCTTAAATTCCACCCTGGCTTTTGCTTGCTAAGTGGCAGTTTTACAGTCACACAAAGTGGTCCTATTTGAAACTGTTTGCCGCCTGATTTTATATTGGTACTAAAACTGAGATAAAGTTTCGAGCCTCATTTTTTGTCGGATAAATTGTAAATCATGTAGGCTCTATTCAACGACCAGGAGATCAGCTATTTGCATTTGGGAAAGTGAGGCCTCACAGGCAGCCAATAGACAATGGACCAGTCCATAGTATATAGTTTAGCTTCAATAACAGTGCCTTGGCTAGCCAGAATTAGGTTTAATTTAGTACGTATATAGAAAATTCCCAACCCCATATCTGGCTCAATTTCCACTCTGCTTATGCTTACGTAAGTTGTACTTAGTGGCAGTTGCCAGCTCAAACAGTATTTTTTGAAAAACCAATTGAAGCTTTTGGTTAAAGATATTCCATTCACAATTCATCATACAAGGCAACGCTTCGTGCCTTGTATGATGAAGAGAAATCACAATGATGACCCTATGACATTACTATAAACTGTATTGTACAAGGACTATAAAATGTATTTATCATATACGTATACATTAACGGTACTTGCGTTAGATTGGGTTTAGTCAAAAGTTTAAGATTCGTCTCCACATAGTGACTCACTATTCCGTTGGTCCAGTGCTTCTGATCTGAATCATGCTCTTGAATGCGACTTTGCTAGATTTGAATGCATTTATTATTTTGATAAAAGTTCGAAAACTTGTGTTTATATGAAGTCTATATCGTGTCGAATGGTAGAGGTCGATTTGACCAAACGTTTTTTCTATTTTTATGGCAAAAATAGCATTTTCAGCCATTGCTAATGCTGAATAACTTGAAATCATTAACTAATTTTAACATTAGACAGTGTTTTTACTCTCGAAAACTTGATTGCCAACATGTTTCTTAGTCCAGAATAAGGTCAATATTGAGTCTAGAAGTCCATAAAACCGTTATAAACGTGTATTTGTCGCGATAAGAACACGTTAAGCCAAAAATTTGGAGTTTTTTGAAAAATACTGCAAAATTTACCCTAAGAACACCAAAGTTTTGCTCGATTGTCGCACCTTCGGCGCGACAAAATTTGGGTATTTTTTGGGTAAATTTTGCAAAAATTTTCAAACAAGTCCAAATTTTTGTCTTAAAGTGTTTATTATTGCGAGAAACACACGTTTTTAATTGTACTATGGACTTTCTGACTCAATAGTGACCTTATTTTAGATTTGGAAACATGTTAGCAATCAAATTTTCGAGTTTAGAACTACTGTCTAATGATGAAATTACTTCATGGTTAAATGCTCTTTGGCATTAGAAACAGCTGAAAATGCGATTTTTGCCATAAAAATAGAAAAATTTTTTGGGGGAGGGTTGGGGTGGTGGGTGGGTCACCAGAGGGGGCTGCCAGGGGGGCCCTGGCCCTCCCAGACCCAGAGGGCCCCCCCCCAGAAAATGTTGGGGGGGGGCGGAGCCTCCCCACCCCAAATCTCCGTTACACCTGTGGCAGGTTTCCTACCCTCACCACTTGCGGGTTGGTTTTTCCCCGACCTGAATCTTGTCTGCACAGCACCCCCCCCCCCCATAGGTGTACCTGGCGCATAGGTGTACCACCTGTTTGGTGGGGGGGAGTCGAAGGTCCAAATTTGGCTCGGGGGACCTCACCAAAATCCGAAATTTGGAGGAGGGGGACCCCCCCTAAACGTACCCAAGTTTTTTAGCTAAAAATGCTCTTTTTTGATGTACAGTACATTAAACATACTCAAAAGCTTCTGCCAATTGTTTGCGTATGCGAAAATAGGGTTTGAAAATTGACAAATTTGTGCTAAAATATGCCTAAATTAACCCAGATTGTGGTTTATAATTGCGTATATTACCTTTTAATTGCTATAAAAAACCATCTTTAGCTCTTTATATGTGGTTTATAACCATTTTTTCGAATTTTTTTCAAAAATTTTCAAAAATTGCAAAATTTTTTTTAAAATTTTGCATTTTTTCCTGGTTTGGACCCAATTTTAGGGGAGAGGGGGTTTGAGCTCGGCTTGGGGGGAGTAGTTTAGGTCAAGTAGGGGGGGGGGGTCTGGCCTCTCCTTGGGGGGGGGTCTCACAGGGGGCAAACTGTAGCCTGGTATATACACCTATGACCTGGGGGGGGGGTGGGGGGTGAACCCCTCCCCCAAATGGAAAAGTGCCGACCCCATCCTTGAAATTTTGGAGGCAGACCCCACCCCCATATGGCCAAATCCCAGACGCCACCCACCCAAATTTTCCAGACCCCACCCACAAAATTTTGAAAATTTTGCCTCAAAATTAGTAAAAATTCGAAGTTTTTTGAAAAAATTAGAATTTTTTTTGCAAAAAATCCAAGTTTTTCGATTAAATGAGCAAAAATGAAGAAATATTGTTGATTTTTAGTTGGAAATAACGTATTTTCAACGAATACGCGAATTTTTTCTAAGTTTTTGGCCGAAAAATCTTTTACCCCCCCCCCAAATTCGATTTTTCCGGGCCCCACCCCACCCCACCTCACCTCACACCGGCTGACCCCACCCACTCTAATTTCGGCTACCCCCTCCCCCAACATTTTTTCAAGCTACACCTATGCCCCCCCCTGCCCAACTGACAGACATGCCCTTATTATCTGTACTCGATTTCAGCGTAAATTGTTCAAAGATGTCCACTCGTGCCTTGCGTCGCTTACAACAACAGCAGCAGCACGAAGTTTTTGCAGAGAAAGAAAAGGATGATGATCTTGAACTGGACTTACCTTCTTCGCCAGTTGATAACAGCGGACCAAAGATCAATAGATTTGAACTGGTTTGTCTAGGCTTATTTTTAGGTAAAAATTTATGGGGAGCTTCATGATCATGGGGGCCTTCGCTTGGGGAGGCATATTTTTGGAAATGTTTCCAAATTTTTTGAGTTTTTTGTGGAAAAACTTCTAAAAATTGCTAAATAATGACTAATTTTAAGTGGTTTTTAGGCTAATATAGTGAAACTTTTGTATATATAAAATCCGCCAAACCCGGAAAATTTTTTGAAAATTACGGTAACAATGGTAAAATTTGACAATTTTTTGCGTCATGTGGCGTAGGGGAGCTCGGAATTTATGGGGGCATTTCACGAGACCGGGGGGGGGTTCCTCGAATGGGGCTCCTTTAAACAATTCTCAGAGCAGCTAACTAAGCGTAAAGGTCATATGGCTTTTACATATATGTATATATATACATATCATGAGGGTGCGCGGAGCGCCCCTCATAATATGAGCTATAAAGGCACTTTGCGGATTAGGGAAACTGTTAATTAGCCATAACTAATTAACGGTAGGGAGTTGAGAGCTAAAGTTTACATTTTTGAAATCTCCAGGCCAAGAGCTTTCGAATGATACCAAACTTGCCCGGAAAAAATGAACTTTGAAATAATCGACTTTTTGATACAAGTTTAAAAGTGGGGTTTTTTTTTCTCTGTATCGACCACTTTTTTAGGGCGATTTTTGCGCACACCGATTTTTCAAACGGCCCATAGGAAAAATTTTTCTATACTAATTTTTGATTATCTAGGCGATGGTCCAGATCAAGTTTATGTTTGATTTCCGAATTTCGCTCTGGGTCGATTTTTACAGATGGTCAAAAATAGAAAAATCGACGTTTGGACTTAGAAATTTTTCGAGGTCCCAACACAGAAAATTGTCAAAAAGTCGTCTAAAATAGCGTTTTTCGGCCTTGGAATGGTACCCATATATAGTAAATCGGGGTCGCTGAACACGATGAGCATACTGCCGTATGGTATGGTTCAAGCTACTGGAGATAGCTGGAAGGCTGATATTTGGCATACAAAGGTTATTGGGCATGGGGAATCCGCTGGTGTTGTTATTTTGGGGATCCGACCCATGGCTGGCCAGATCTGGTTCATCTGGTTCAAAGTTGAACCAGTTCCTGGTTCAAGCTACTGGAGATAGCTGGAAGGCTGGT
>JASAND010030338.1:0-29157 GCA_030248195.1 Trissonchulus latispiculum | reverse complement strand
AAGGAAGGTCCTGCAAGTTCCTCTCCTTGGAGTATTTCCCAGTGATAAGCTACCACGATGCTGTCCAGGATGTCTGGTTACAACGGTGAGGCATCCTGTGAGGCTGGTGAACGCTGGGCTGCAATGTGGTTGGAGGATAACGGGGTAGAATGTTTTGACAGCTACGGATTACCACCACTCTTCTTCATGTCATTCATTGGCAGGAGGGAACTGCAGTATAATCACATTCAGTTACAGGAGTTCACTGCTGATGTATGTGGGGAGTACAGTATATGCTTTCTTCACCACAGATCTCGAGGAAGATCAATGGACTCAATTGTCAACTATCTGACGCGAAGAAGCGATCCACTAACGATAACATTGTCCAGACCTGTGTTGATAAACTACGTGTGACACTGGAACCCACACCTACGCGCCAGAAATCCCATAAAAAAGCCTGCATGGGAGTACTAATAATTTTGAGCTATAAGTTATAATGTTGCTACTACTGAGCCTAATCGCTATAGTGTCTTCTGTAGACATTACAGAGACGGAGAATGGTATTCAACTATCTCAAGGCAATGCTACCACCGTGTTAGAAAGTGATCACCTATATCGCCGGCTAGAGGACTGTAGTCTACACCTGTGTCGCGAGGGTGATCTAAGCCATCGATCTAATGCCTGTCACTACATTGAATGGGATCAATGTTGGGAGTACTGTTATGACACTGGCAGACGCCTTCAGTCTATCCACGATAAGATGACTGGCTTTAAGATTGCCAATACCTCAGAACTTGAATACCTACGTGGTGCCCTAAGTGAATACTACTACTAAGTATATTTGTCTAATGCAATGCCTTGTTCATTTCGTTAATAGTTTACTAGTACAAATACGCAATAATAATAAATGATAGTAATAATATAATAAACATAGTGATTATACAGTAGTAGCCATAATAATAATATTAATAATAACAATAATAATAATAATAATAATAATAATAGGAATAGTAATAACAATACTGATAACAATAGTAATCATAGTATTAATATTGATAATAATACTGCTAACAGTGATAAAGTAGTAGCCATGATAATAATGTTGATAATAACAACAGCATTTACATTGCTAAACATTATTTACTGCACAATGATCAGTCAAACAGTATAGGGTAACCATCATATTAATAACTTCCTGTACAACAAACTTAGTGTTAGGACGCTGTTGAAACGCCCATTCAATGTGATCTTTGCTTTCAATATCGTCAATAAACCGATCCAGTTCTTCTCTGCTGGAAATGAGGCGAGGAAAGGTAAACCGGGAAGTGTTGTTGCTGGCATAGTAATATATCAATTCGTCGTTGAGTATATTTCTGAGGATGAAACCAAACGAAACATTCCATGTAGACCTGTACTTGTGGTCGAGGAATACTGACAGAAGGGTTTTCTCTATTTCCTTCATGGACGTGGTCTTCAGGCGGAAGTTGTACTGGCGCATAAACTTCTTGATGGTGTGGTGGGTTCTGATTTGATACCATTTGGCTTGGTAAATCTCACTGGCATCTGGTGGAGGGTAAACAGAGTCTTCCTCTAATGCATCTTTGGTGTTTTCCACGGGTGGATGATCCTTTTCAATATGCTGCTTGAGGAGGGCTTCTTGTGTGAACTTCTTATCACACTGGTCACAAAGGAACTGGCTATTGATATACTCGGTCATTTGTTCCATAAATGCTGAGTGGGCTGTCTTCTTGTGTTGTCACAATTGCCGTTGGCCGGGGAAAGTTTCTCCACATTTGTCACAGGATACTGATTTATGCTGGCGGCACATGTGCTTCAGGAGGTCATGATTTCTTCTGAATTTTGATGAACAAGTGGAACATTCAAACTTAGGGCGTGAATCTATAACAATAAATTATCTTCAAAGCATCAGCAAAAAATAATGTTAAACATACCTAACATGTCTAAAATTGCAATGTCTAAATTTCTAACTTTTAAAAATACAACAACTAAAATGCAATCATTAAAAATACAACGGATAAAAATGCTAAAATCTTACCGGCTTCAACGGAATTCATTGTCGTGGTGATGTAAAGTAAAAAATCTGGTGATTCAAATGCCAGTAAGGTTAATAATCCTACCAAACTTACAATATATGTCTAAACTTTGCAGCATTCTTGTGCTAGGTTTCATGAAATACACCATCAATCTTGCATACCCTTATTCATTTAGTTCATTTATTAGTTAATAGTTAATTATTGAACAAAAGTTGTATACTCTTTTTCTTTAAGGAGGTACTTTTAGCCTATTCCCAATTATCACGTAAAGATATGATAGGACCAGAAGGCAAGGGAGAAAATTTTTGACAGGTTTGAGTCCTCAGTATGGTAAAGATATGAAAGGACTAGAAAGCTGCTAATAGGGAGAAAAATTTTAAGCAAGCAGGCAGCTAGCAGGGAGAAAGAATTTTGACAGGTTTGAGTCCTCACTCCTCAGTATGCTAAAGATATGATAAAACTAGCAGGCAGCTAGCAATCAATATATTCTGAAGTACGTAAGTAACAATCTGTCTTCTTTAAGCGTTTGTTACATGTCTTCCTCCCGTTTCAAGGTTAGTATAAAGGTCCAGGTATATAGAAGAAATTCAATAGGAGACAAGAAATGGAAAATTTTAGTTGATAAGGGAAGAAAATTTTGAAAGAATATTTTTGGTCTATACGATGCTGAGGTAGATAGGTAAGAATCTATCACTATTGGCAAACAATTTCCGACGGGTAAATAGGTAAATAAAAGTTTGAAAAAAAGTTTGGAAATGTCTCTTAATTAATTTACGTACTTAGTTAGGCATTTAATTAATAAACACTAATTAGGCAGGTAAACTAGCTACATAAATACATAGGTAAAGTAAATAGTCAACACTGTGTTAAAAATTTAGTACAATGTTACAAAGCTTATCCAAGCGTAAATGAAAATTGGCCAACAATGACCTTGAAAGACATCTGCACCAATGGCTAGGAGAGTTACTTGCATGATTAATGACGTTACATGTATGATTAATGACCCTATTTGTCAAAGCCAGAATGAAGCCAAAATACCTGTACAAAGTGCGGTCATCTGTCGGCTTCTATACTACTAACACTAATGCCAAATTCGAGCTCAGCGACCCGAAAAAGTATATAGCGCATATTGTAGGTACCTCAATCCATTTCTGGCAGATGGTAGGCCGGCGTACCCAGGTGGTGTGCAGGATTACCTGTCTGGCAAATGCTATCTAAAAACTAATGCCAAATTTGAATTCCACGCACGGATGACCTGTATAGGCGAGTTTTTAGGCTTCTGGGACCCTAAAATGAGTACAGTAGTATAGATCATGAACATCATGGGACTATCAAATTACTGAGCGGACGATTTTCAAAACATTTCAGGACTTTTGTATGTGGTGGTTTTCTAAAAGTGGACTCAGAACGTTTTTAGATTCCAAAATGATCGTTCTCTGATACTGGCATTTTTAGTAAACATAATGCTGTGTCATGATATGTTTGAGGTAATATTTCATTTATTAAATTTAGTAATGTTTTATTTTATTTCATATTTACTAAAACAAACTCAGCCTTGTTTTCTAGTTGTGACCCCCTCCCTTTCTTGTAATAATCGCCGCGCACACATTTTAGCTCTTAGCAGTATTACTGAATGTTTTGTTTGGTTGCTTGTTTGTACATTTCTGCTTAAGGGAATGATTGTGACGTTTTCAATGTACCAGTTTAGATATGATAATTTCATATCACAATACATGTCGATGTAATGCTTTAGTATACACCTTTAATTCAGACTAATCATTGATGTTTCGGAAGTTTTAATGAATATGCTAAGATATACCAGTAAAATAGCGTGAAGCAATATTAACCACACCTTTTCTGAGAAAGAATTACGTCTTTTATTCCAAAAGGTAGGGAAGAGTTTAAATTTCGCCGTTTCAATTTGCATTTCTTGATCCAACGATGCCAAGCTATACGTATGAGAAGTATCTGAAGGTTTGGGAAATTTGTAGTGGTACCAGAGTGAAACTAACCTAATACAAAGCCGTTACCCCGCGAGAGCAACTCAAGCGAGGAGACCTGGCACAAATGAATAACACACCAATCGTGCAGGAGCCGGCCGGGGAAGCCTCGCCAAATAAATAGACCTAGTGAGGGGGTGATACCCACTCACCTAAGAAATAGCACTAACTAACCCAGGAGCTCAGTAATGACCTATCCAAAAGTACACACAACTAGTGGAGATATTTAGTAATGTAACAACAATAATTATGAAGAGAGCACATATAGAATAATAATAACTGGTATAATTTAGGAGGGCAAAGCCCGACGCGCACTTTATATTATACAGTAGAAAGAGCTTACACACACTCACCAATATGGGCGAAGCCCCGCTAACGTACCAAATACCCACTGAAGAGAGTACATGGGAGAAAACTATATAGAGGAGATATGGAGAGAATAGAGAGAGAAAGAGAGTGAAAGCAACTGTACACGACCAGGAAAAACCCAACACTGAAAGGGGGAGAAGTTTGACGGATAACCCCCTCCCAAGAGTCCCAAGAGCTGGGGTGTCCCAATCATGTAGCTCCAAGGGGAATCCCCGCCCAATCCAAGCCTAGCCTAAGTGGAGCTACATGACACGTGGAGGAATGCTTGCTGATAGCAAGCCAGTAGGTAGCTAAGTAGATTGCTCTCGTAATAAATGGAATAACGTAAAGGTTGACCGTTAGTCATACATTGCCATCTCGGCGACATAAAATATTTATCCGGTATTTTGATGGCTTCTCTCATCGACATCATATTCACGCTCCCATATCTCGTAACAGAACCAACTGGCTTTCCGCTTTTCTCGGAATGAGATCCCGAGGATTCCGGCCCATATCCCAAGTTCGAGAAACGACAAGACCTAGCAACATTTGGCGATTGGACCATATTTACATTTCCATTTTGTGACTTGTTTTGGGGGTTCCGCACCCCCGCTACTCGTTTCCCGAATTGTCAGATGATTGTTGACGGTTGCCGGACGAATTACTTCTACCACTGGCATCAGACGACTGATTACCACCACCTCGCTGTTTACCACCGCAGCACCTTCCATTATTGTAACGACCACCTCCTCGCTAGGTCCTTCCATCGGCGGCAGATTGACTATTTCCAGTGTTAGCTGTCGCATTCTTCATGAGCAAGCTACCTAATAACTTGCTCGCCAACATCTGTTGTCGGCGAGGGTCATCACCCCAGAACCGAACGGGCTTCACGCACACCGGATAGCTCAACCACTTATGGGTCCGTCAATTTTAAACTGGCAGCAGAATGGACGCATTCTAACAAGACTTCGCATTTGCTCTTTTTATTCTAATTAGAATTAACAACTGCAATTTTGTTCTGCGCCACTGTTCTCATTAAAAACCAATAAACGAAAGTGCGCAATGTTTTAGAAATCGCAGCTTAAAGATGCTATTTCCCTTGAGGACTGGACAAGAATAGCCATAACAGCTGCGCATTCTATTTATAAATTAAATTTCGCAAAGCGCAGTGTATTTAGAATGCGTAGTGCAGAAAATTAACGTATAGCTCTATCTCATTAGAAAACGCAAGCATAAATGCGCATTCTAAATAGATGCGTCCATTCTGCTGCCAGTTTAAGATTGACGGACCCATTATGACCAGGCTCCGCGCAATAGATACACTGCATGGACTTCCACCGGCTTTGGCCGAGCCAGAAGCCGCTCCCTGTTGCTCCACCAGATAGCAAACACCCTCTTCGTCCATGTCTTCCAAATTGGGGTTGTCCAAAATTTAACAGGCTGCCACAATTTCATCATCCAAGAACTTCTGTCGAGAGGCCTGAGCTTGTCCTTGGGTTATCGAGATCATAATATCCTGCAATTGTCGCTGCAAATCACGTGCATAGTCGGGACAATCAGGGTTCACGGACGTTGTCCGAGGCCGATCGCCGACAGTCATCGCAGACGCCGTCGGCTTTTGATGGCTATCGCCTTCTTCAATCGACTGCAGTATACGTACCTTATACTAACTAATACTCCAAGTATCTGTCTTAACTTTTGTAAAATGACGTGATTTCGTTAATCTCTGCGTTTGCAGTGCTAGATTACATTATCGATATTGTCGCTGTTATTTGGTGCCATTTCGAAGATGCGTGTCAATTACTCCGAAGTACTGTGGCAGAATCGGCTGAAACTTTGCGTATTGCAGGCCAGTCAGTGTACCAAGATGAGCAGAAAGCTAAGAAGTCACCAAACCTCGCTCCAATGCTTAGAAATGCTTGACTGATTTCTCGAAGTATTAAAACTTATCCACAGTTTGCCCCTGAAGCTGGGGTAGGCTAGGGGCTGCCAATTTTTTTAGATCGAAAACAGCGCATGCTAACCCGCAACTTTTTGCCAAATTTCAAACTTTGACCTGCTGTTGCTGAAGAAGCAAACAACGCTCGAAAGCCGGAATATGTTTAGTATTTAGTACTACTAACAATAAGCATTTGTGGCAAAAAGTGACAAAATCGGTGAAACCGTTAATTCACCAGAGCTGAAGATTCGAGTTGCAGACGAAAACCAAACAATCATTATAGATTACTGTTTTGTCACAAGTGCAAGCTAAAAAATTTTTAAATGGTTTTCTTTCTTTATTAATAGTCCATCAAAGTAGGACGCACAGGATAAAGCCATAGACGATTGTCAAAGCACACACGAGCAATTTTGTTGACTCACTTGTGCACTGAAGTTTCTCAGACAAAGCCTTATCCCGATTTTGGCGATAAAATTCGTTGATCTCATTAGTGGGACAGGAATTATCCTTATCATGTAAGAAAGAGTAGCTATGATCAGCTCTCATCTTCAAGGTATCAGAATCAGCGTAAGGTGTATTCTCTGTAATCAGTGGACAATTTTTAACCGCTTTTAGAGCGCTCCAGAAAACGCATCCTTTAGGATGTGGGTTGGCCTTCATGGAGTCCAAAGCCGTTCCAATAAATTCCGTTTTGAGCAGACACTCAATTCCCGCCTCCAGAAAGGGTGAGCTCGAATTTCCGTACTTCGCCCGTTCTTCGTGCGTACACGGAATGTGGTTGCCGTGACCGCAGCTTTCCTGGTAGCATTTCGTTACCCGAGCCTGAAAATCGCACAGTAGATGTACGCTGAGACTGTCGTCAGGTGAATAATTTACTGTTTCGAATCCGCTACAAAGACATCCTATGCGACAGGCGACTTCCATATCTCCCAAGCCGTGTCTTCGCTCTACGCTACCCTGCTGCGCTGGCACCGCAAATGAACTAAGCGAATATCCCGGCGAATTTGCTGCCAGAGCGATTGAAAAAGCAAAAAACGCTGAAAAACGATGTATCATCATCCTAGCTAGAGATAATTAGCTGAATAAAAATTTAGGTAATGGATGAAATCCATTCGACACCTCAAGTCTAAGCTGAAAACACCACCTTTTATTTACAAATGTTTGACAAGATATACCCCGCCCAAAGGTAGCTATTTTCCGAATTCCGACTACATCCCAACGGGCTCGAACCTTCTCAATTAATAAGGTTAGTCTTCAAATATGTAAGCTTGTTAATGTCTTCATTCGCCGCTTTCGAACGTTTCATTCAACCTACATTCACGTCCGAACGAAAGTGCCCGCTATTCTCCAAATACCAACTGAAATCTTAGAATACAATAATTTAAGAATTCGTTAAAATTAATTTATTGAGTTACAAAATTACATTATGCAATACCAAACTCAACAAAATTTGAATAAGGAAAAGCATGAAAATAAAAATTTCGAAATTTCAGAATAAAGGCTTCGATACCTTTCCTTAAAAATAAAACAAGACTTGATTTTTCAAGCATGAGCTGAAACGGTTCCATTTAGTTTGGGCTCTAAATTTACTACAGTTTCAGCTTCAGTTTCAATTCCAGTAATTGTATCTTTATTTTCAGTTTTTTTTTGGTGAGGGCCCGACACCGTTTAGGCACCGCGTGGGGCCTGTCAGGTGTTTCTCTCCGCAGACCAAAAACGGACAAGAGGCGGAGAGAAGAAGACTACGGATAGAAAACGTAGTCCCCAAGCCAAGCCGGCGTACGGTTATTGCAGTCTCGCCCAGGACAACCTGTCTTGTTTGTTCCGACACAGGTTGCCCCCCGCAAACCTGTAGAGACTAGGTTGGCTGAAAGCTAGAAGTGCCCACTTGGAAGGCAAATGGTACAAAAAAAACGGCTGCAGAATAGGGTCGGAGGGGAGGCCAAGTCTCAAACAGGAAAGCAAAGAAAGTCCGCTGTCAGGAGTCGTGTTTTGAAAGTATGCATTGGAGAATTTTGGAAATTTGGATGTTACTTGACTGAGACACAGACATAGACACAGAGGGACCTTTTTCACCCGCCATGTCTATTGCCTGCTCTCAATCAACTGCTACAAAATCGTCCTAAACTGCTGACATCATCTGCAGCCGAAACTTGACAACAAGTCTCCGCCGGCCAGCGTAATAAGTAATAAGAAACTTAACTTATTTAATCAAGAAAAGGTAAAGCTTAGCTTTAATTCTTGTTTCAAGCATTGCAGACCAGTTGCTCCTTCTGCTCTTCTTTGATCGATCCACTTGATCCACGAGCACTGGAATCTCACGATCTCAGTCCCCCCATCGTGCGTTTTTAAAGAGATTGACATCTGCCGGCTGTTGAAAATTGACGTATGCATAGCTTATTTTCAGTTTTTGTTTGTTTGAATTAAATATCAGTTTCATTGCTATATTTCCCTTTTAAGGTTTAATTTGTTCAGTTTCAGCTGAGACTGGATTTTTAGTGTCAACTTTAGTCACTAGCAAAAAAAGACAACTTTAATGGCAACTCTTTGAATCGCAACTACAAAATCCAGCTTGTGCAAACTTTAAATTTTTGAAAATTAGTTGAAGTCCAATTTTTAGTGGAACCGGCCGCTTCCAAATCCTACCGGTTCCGGTTCTAAAAATCTTTCCGGTTCCGGATCCAACCGGTTCTAATGGAACCGGCCCCCACCTCTACTTTCAGGATCGTCCTGTCTATATCTATCTAATCGTCAATACTCAAGTGTTTAGCTATCGATTTAACTTATTGGTCGCTACGAATGGCGAAAAAGCTACTAGTGGTTAGCAAAATTTCTTCACAATTAGCACGTTTGCGACCTACGGGAGTCTTTGTGCACACCACATATCGGATTCCAGGTCAAAATCAATAATTTAAATAAAAAATATTTATCAGAAATTTTCATAATTCGGCGGCCAGCACTTTCCAAATCATGAAGGGATCTTAAAGGCACCGAACGCAGTCATAGAAGAAACGAAGACTAAATATTTTCCTGTCCACGAAACTTCACAACCTAATCGAAAAAAGCTAGATCAGACATTGGGAAAAAGCTTAAAGGTTAACGACTTCGATATGTCAACCCGAAACTAAACATTAACTTAAACCTAATTCCTGTGCTAACCAGACAGCATAGACGCAGTGACATGCAGTTTACACTAAAAGCTCCTACCCAACTTAAAGTAAGACCGATTTTATTCAACACCATTTTATTGACATCATCATAAACAAATATATAATTGTAAACAAAGACAGCAATAGAATATTATACGGACACAAAACTAAGAATAAAATACATTAAAATAATTTATCCGAATTTGAATATCCTTCAGCACCACTTCTTTCCGCACTCACGACTTTCACACTGATTTCTGAAAACTGCCTTAGCTCCATACAGTTGCAGTTAGGATTGGAACAAATTTGATGGATCCTAGAATAACAGAGTACAGAGAATATGAATTATTTTATTTTTCATTTCGATTCCATAAAAGGACAATCGGCCTGGCTTGGCCATTCAACTCGGCTAGCCACCCTTATCTGGTCGGTAAATGGTAGGGATCGACCGGAACTCCGAAAAACCGGAACCGGAACTGACCTTAAAAAACCGGAACCGGAACCAGCTCTTTAACACTACAAAAATCGAAAATTTTTTCTGAAGTTTTGGACAATTTTTGCGCAATTTTTCGCTTTTTATACTTTTTATAGCTACTAGAACATTGAAAACGTTTGAGTTGTATTCCTATAATTATTTCAATGCACGATGATGAAATTTGTAAGCTATAGTTTGAATTTTGTCTTACCATAACTTAAACTTTACTATATAGATTTTAAACTTATTATGCACGGTATGAGTACTTCGCGCGAGCACATTCGCGATCCAATAAACGACGTATATATTTACTTTATTGCACTGAATTTCGGTGAATGATTTATATAATCGAATGCAAGTTGACATTTAAAAGACTTTTACTGGCAAACAAAAATTAATTTCTTAGTTAATCTTAATATTAAATTAAGCTATATCATAGCAATATATCATAGTATCTTCCACCAATACTTAAATTTTAAAAACGAATCGGCGGGCTTGTGCTAGCTGTTCTAATTTTCTGAACTAAGTATTACGTTTATTCTGTGTATTACGCAATATTCTTAACAATAAATTAACGATTGCAATTACTAATTCTAAACAGTTTCATACATACAATAGCGCCGCAGGCGAAAATTTTTGAGAAAAGAATATTCTGGTTTGAACAGAATCGTAATTTTTCAAAATGTGTAAAGAAATTTGACTAAATATTTTAAAGTTTTGATGAAATTTTAAGTTTTCTAATAACCTAAAATTAGTTCCGGTTCCGGAACGTTTTCAAAAACCGGAACCGGAACCAAAAAGTACCGGAACCGGAATTCCGGTCGATCCCTAGTAAATGGATACCACAGCGGTGGGAAGGTAACAGGAGGCTGTACACAAGGGGTGACCCCTTCCGCCAATGTAGCCATCTATATATATATTTTTGGATTTCTCTCAACTGGTGCTGGATCGGGTATTTCCAGCAAACTTTGAACGTTTATCCAATTTTTGGAATTCAACTATTATAACAGTTTCTTTACGTATCAGGTTAAAGCTCAGAATGTCTTTATTACAACAGGAAAAACTAACGGCTGTCTTAATACGACTGTTCGACCTGGTCATGTCCTAACAAAAACAATTATTTATAGATTTCTTAAATTGTGGGAAAGCTGAAGAAAGGTCAGCGGTTCAGGCTTCAAAAAAAGTTTCCTCGACGGCTATTTTTTCTGAAATTGCTTAATGAACAAACAAGCTCAATGTTTTGAGAAAAAATCTAAACGTTGTTCGATATTCTTCAAAATTTTCAAGCGTGGACGCTTTTCCTCCCGCACAAACGACCCGAACGTAAAACTCTGTACTTCGGCAACTGTCAATAAAATGCGGCCTTCTAATTGCTTGCATGAGTTGAGAGGCATCCGTGTTCAAAACAATCTGGTTTCCATTTAAAAATGTTCCCATTTTCGATACTGTGCTTAAACAGAAATGCCACAGAGAGCTCCCCGTTAGGCATAACATAAGATTGTCTATTCTATGATGAGTATAATAAAGTATATAATAAACTATGATGATGGACAATACTTGACCGAAGGACCAGCGCTACAATATTTGATTTTTCGAATCGACAAATTTTCCTTGTTTACATCTTAAGCGCTAAGGAATCGAAGAATATATATGTACACTCAGGAGTAAAGTTGTAGGTTTTGGTGAGAGCAGTAGAATTTTTACTTGCAAAGTGAAACTATATTTCTGAAGTACAGTAATTGAAGCAACAATATTGGCAGATTAAAGCTAACCTCTCAAAACTAAAATTTTATGCTGCCTTATCAAATATATAAACGATGCTATTGTAGCAAATTAAAATGAATTTCAACGACAAAAATCCACTTCAAAGCCCAAAATACGTAAACCCGAACCACGCACCTTTTAACCTTCATTTCTCAGATTATCGAAGACTCCAGGTAAAATTATCGCTGTGCTAGGAAAGAAAAATGCGGGCAATGCTCATTAATATGGAGCAAATTGAAAATGTATCCTAACAAACTGTCTCATCAAAAGGCGCCAAGCGTTTTAAAACAGGCAAAATCTCGGCACTAAGATCAACTAAAATCATCTGTCTTTCAGTCTACCGAAAAGGGGTTTCATGAACAAAAATCCTTCTTTTTGTTTCCCGTAAAGCACTGCTTGGACCTCCCATACATAAGCCCATGTGCTCAGTGGGTCATAGTACCGTTATTATGCTCTCCTAGTTAAACAGGAGACAGCATAGGGCATCTGCATTGAGTAGCTTGGCCAGCCCCACCGCGGTTGTAGTCATCATTTGAGGTAACATTCCTGGCTCTACGGCTGTGTATCCGGAGATGAGCACCGGCACCCTAGACCCTGTCAAGGGTAGGAGAATTCTCAGGGGGTTACCTTTAATGTTTACTCAAATCAATTTAAACGACAAGATATCTAATTGCCAGAACGTAATCAATCAGCTTCAGCGCTGCGCAACAGACTATTTACGTAATTGCAATATTCAGGACATTTTTACAGGGGTGAGGCATCCCCCCTCGAAATTGACCTCATCAAAACCGGTTCCCCACCGTGATATATATTTGGCTTCTCCCTTAATGAGGTCTACATTTTTGCCAAAAATACCTTGATATTAAAAATAACAAGCAAAGTGACATGAATGGGTTGCCGCTGGCATAAACACGAAATTTTCTGTTTGCAGTACCACGAAATCCGTCAATTTTCCGGAAATTTCTATTTTAGTTTCGAAATCAGCGTGGTCGAATTACCCTATGACCAGCTTTTGAGAGAAATCGGAGACCAAAAATTTTCTGGCCCAAAATCCGGGTTTTCGGAAATTCCCGGATTTTCAGTTTTTCGGCCATAACTTTCGCTAGACGCATTTCCGGAAGATGTCGCAAGAAGAAATGTTGTTCAGCTCGACGAGCTCTTTCATTTGAGTACCATATCGACTACTTTTGGAGAAATTTTTCAAAATCCGGAATTTTCCGGGTTCAATATCTCGAAATCCGCAAATGTTCCGGAAATTTCGATTTCAGTTTCGAAATCAGCGTGGTGGAATTACCCTATAACCAACTTTTGAGCAAAATCGGAGACAAAAATTTTTTACGTTTCCCTTGGTCCCCCCTTACCATTCTAAAAATTCCGGGTACCGCCATTTCCGGAATCCGGGGAGTACCGAACTGCGCGCATTTCTGGGAGCACTTTAGGTCACCCCCAACTCCCCGTGAAAATTTCAGCCGGATCGGTCCAGCCAATCAAAAGTTAGAGGGGGACACGTACGGCAAGAAATAAATAATAACGGACAATACTATATAACTAGCGAAGTAGCGAGAATGGGTTGCCGCGGCATTTTCCGTTTATGGATCGCTATATCTCCCAAAAGAGGCACCTTTGTGACCCAGTATAGTCTGCTTCGTGTAGTCAGTATCGAGAGCTCTCAATAGAGTACCATATTGACCATATTTAGAGTTGTTTAGATTTTTGGTCATTTTGGCCGATTTTGACCATTTTTGACCCCTTTGAAGCTCCGTAACTCAATTTTCGTACATTTTGGCGGCTTGGCCCTATTACAACTTTTTATCTACGCAACGAGAGCTTTCGAATGATACCCATATTAGGTTATTTCCGCTACTTTCAATTTTGAGCCATTTTGGCCGATTTTGACCATTTTTGACCCCTTTGAAGCTCCGTAACTCAATTTTAGTACATTTTCGCGGCTTGGCCCTATTACAACTTTTTATATACTCAATGAGAGCTTTCGAATGACACCAATATGAGCCCGATCCGAGAACATTCAATTTTGAGCCATTTTGGCCGTTTTTGGCCATTTTTTGACCATTTTTCGCCTCATAACTCAAAATGAGTGCATTTTCAGGCCTTGACCCTATTACAACTTTTTCATTACTCGCCGAGAGCTTTCGAATGATACCAAAATTAGCTCATTTGGACAACTTTTTATTTTACTCATTTTTACTCACGGGGCTGCTCCGGGAGCAACCTTGCTCCCCCGGGGCTCCCCGCGCTTCAGTCAACACTTCACCCCACCCCCAACCCCCCGTAAAAATTTCAGACCAATCGGGCCACCCTAGCAAAAGTTAGAGGGGGGGGGACAAGGGGTGGTCACGGGAATAATAAATAAATAAACGGACATACCCAGATGAAAGGGTTGCCTTTTTGTTTGTGTAAAAAGCGGCAACCCAATAATACCCAACACAAAGGGTTGCCTTTTTGTGAAAAAGCGGCAACCCAATAATCAGTATATATATACGTATATATATATATATACCTACCATTAGAAGGGAACCAAGACTCAATCACAGCATCTGGGGAATAATTCCGAAAGATTTCCAACCGGATCTGGAAATAGTTCCGAAAGATTCCATATCTCGATCCGACCAGAAAAAATTGGACAAAATCCGTTAATACGGATTCGCTTTCACGAAAAATTCATCAGCGCCCAGAGACCAACCAACGGCACTTGGCGCACCGCTTCAGACATGCTCGAAATCATTGAAGCCACAGAGATCCAATTTACGGTTTAATCGTCCTGGAAAATGCAAACGCAAATAGAAGGTATATATATATACATATGAAAACAGACACACTCATGCATGGAAGTCTTGGTCTCACTCAAATCCAAGCATTGGCAGGGTTTTCTTTGGGGGGGGGGGGCGCCAACCACCTTTTTGGGGGCCAATACAACCATCAAACAAAAGACATCGGAAAAACATCACCGTCATAACCGGTCCGAGGCGCAACTTTTTCAGGGCTGCTGCGCGGCCATTCACAGAAAAAAGGAATAAAAAAGGAATTTTGAGACAGAAAAAAGGAATTTTTCAATGCAAACTAGCAATGATAACAAACTTTACAGCTAAGTTTTTTGGCATTGTTGTACATTATTTTCCTCGCATGTAACGTAGCTCACTTGGAGAAGGCGTTTTCGGTGACTAACACAAGACGCAGTGTTGGGTTTTTCCGGAAAAAATTCTTGCGGAAAAAAACTAGTTTTTTCAGGTTTTTTTCCGGGTTTTTCCAGTATTTTTCCGTTTTTCCCGATATCACCAAAGGTTTCAAACTGTTTCTGGAGTGCCTAAACTGAGCGAATTTTAATGAATTTAAGCTTTTAAACGTATTTTCATGCGATACATAATCGATAAATACAGGCGATTTTAAAGAATTTCTAGATTTTTTCGGAAAAATTTAAAGTTTCCTAAAATTTCCAAGTTTACTGCTAATTTTTCAAAAATTTTTCAACTTATCGGAAAAAACTCGCTAATATTTTTCCGTTTTTTCCGGTAGTTTTTTTCCGGCGCCCATCCCTGCAAGACAGTTACAAAAATGACCTTGAATCGTTTCCGTAATTCCATATCACCTCACCCAAAGCCCAAACCAAGTTGCATGGCTTCGAGGTTGTTGGGTTGGCCAAAGAATTCATGTGATTTTAGTAGGATGCTACCTACGGCTCAGAGTTTTCAAAATGAAAACTTTAAGTTGTACGAACAGTTGAAAATTATTTGAAACATTTAGTGATGAAAATAAAAATTTTCCAACAATTTCGAAATGGTTTGAGAAATTGTGGAAATTATTTAATAATCCAGATTTAGTATTTATAACGGAATAACGGATTGAAAACATAAATTCTGCTAAATTAGCACGCATTCTTGTAATCCGAGCCTATTCTGGACATAAGAATATTGAATTCATATTGAAAACTTTAAGTTATCCGAACAGTTGAAAAATTTTTGAAACATGTATATAGTCCTGAAAATAGAAACTTTCCAACAATTTCGAAATTGTTTGAGAAATTGTGGAAGTTCTTTAATAATCCAGATTTAGTATTTATAACGGAGTAACTGAATGAAAACATAAATTCCGCTAAATTAGCACGCATTCTTGTAATCCCAGCCTATTCTGGACATAGGAAAAACAAAAAACAAGGCAAAAACCTGAACACCACTAAAAACATTTTTCAAGGGTTTTCAAGCAATAATTTTTCTACGAAGTTTGTCGATAAAATTGAAAGAGCAACTCCCACCTAAATGACGCATGGTTAACACAGTTTGTTTTTAATTTTTAACTTTAACCAAATTTAACTTATTATATTGTCCATTTTTAAAATTTTCTTTCTAAAAATGTATTCCAATTCCAAAGAGCACATGTTGGAACAAAAACTATGCATTACACAAAAGAACACCTATAAAAATGGTGATTAGTTCACGTTCCGATAACTTAAGAAACCTTTGAAAATATCAAAGATAAAAAGAACCTAGAATATAAATGATCGAAATATTTAATTTGACAAATCTAAGGATCTGAATAAAAGTCTGAAACATTTTAGGAGACGTTGCAAACTCGTCCGAACTTATATACAAATTTTACTCTGAGCCTGTATATATATATGCAGCAATGTGATGAGAAGCTTAAATTCGTTAAATTTTCATCATTGGACTCTGGAAGCTACAAATCCGTGATTAGGCCAGAAAAACTTTTCAAGCCATGCTGACGAGAACTCAAACAAAGCTCAACACTTACCCACGCTTATATAATCAAGTAAAATACTTAAAAAATCGAAAAAGAAGTTCCCCGGCGAAGCCGGAAATTTTTGGAAAAATATAGGCAAAAAGGTAATTTTTGCCTAAAAATCCTGCAAATTCCTTCATGTTTTTTGAAGGTCAGTTAGAAAAAAGGAAACGCATCAGGCCTGCTTTATATATGTCGAAGCCTAGTAGTCAAATTGGTCATTTAGCTAAATGGCTAAACATTTTAGCTATTTAGTCAAATGGCTAGCCCAGTTGTAAAAGGTAGCGTGTTTGACTACTTGGCTAAAAGACTCGCTATATATATTTTAGCCACTTAGAAAAATTGCCAGAATATTTTAGACATTTAGTTAAATGGCTAGCAACTCATAGCCTAGTTGTAAAATGACAGTTTACAGCTATTTAATGACGATCATCCTTCACTTATATAGTTTTTCCACTTCACTTTTTAAACTTGAAATATTACCCTTGAATCAGGGGCGGATCCAGGGGGGGCGCGGGGGGGGGGGGCGCGGCCGCCCGGCCCCCCCGTCGCGATTCGAAGGTAGGAAAAATTAAGGAGAGAAAGAGGAAAAAAGGCAAAAAACCAAAAAATTTCGCGCCGTCGGCGCGAATTTTCTAATTTTTAACCGCATATTTATTGCATTTGTGAAGAAAAAGCTTGAAACGCATCCAATTTTTCGGAGAAAATTACCATTTTTGCTTACTAATGTCAAGAATTTTAAAAAATTTGTTCAGTTCTTTAGTATAAAAAGAATTAAAGATCCGAAGACCGATTTTATTGCAAAAACAAAAAATTCCTTCAACTTCTGGGGGGCTCCGCCCCCCAGACCTCCCGCTGGAAAAATTTTACCGTCACCCCGTCAAGAAATCCTGGATCCGCCAGTGCCTTGAATACAAGTATATAGATTCGTTTTATTTTCAGTTTTTAGCAAAGAATCTATGGACAACTTTGGAAAATGTCTATTTTTAACGGTTTTGAGTTTGTGCTTTTTATTCTAGAGAAATGAAAGCGAAAAAATCCAAACTAAAGAATATTGACGAAAATCGACAAAATCTGCATTTTTCCCAAAATTGAAATTTTTCTCACAGTTTGCTGCAAGTACCCGAGATGTAAATAAGTTTAAAGCGAAAATCTAAGTTAACGTTAAAGTATTGAAATATATATAATATATAAGTTTGCAGCATTTATTTGCAGCTAAATTTGAGAAAAAATAAAATTTTGAGAAAAATGCCGATTTTGTCGATTTTCGTCAATATTCGCTAGTTTGGATTTTTCACTTTCATTTCGCCAGAACAAAAACCCCAAACTTAAAACCATTAAAAATAGACATTTTCTAAAGTTGTCCTTAGATTCTTTGCTAAAAACTGAAAATAAAACGAAGCTACATACTTGTATTCAAGTGTAATATTTCAAGTTTAAAAAGTGAAGTAGAAAAACTGTATATAAGGATAATCGTCATTAAATAGCTGTAAACTGTCATTTTACAACTAGGCTATGAATTGCTAGCCATTTAACTAAATGACTAAAACATTCTGGCCATTTTACTAAATGGCTAAAATATAGCGAGTCTTTTGGCCAAGTAGTCAAACACGCTGCCTATTACAACTGGGCTAGTCATTTGACTATATAAATGGCTAAAATGTTTAGCCATTTAACTAAATGGCCAAATTGACTACTAGGCTTCGACATATTCCTCTTTCCAAAAAACCAGCCAGTGCAGTCCAGTATTTTTGGACTGAAAATCTGAGTACGTACACATATATATTTCTACTACTTAAGGGGTCTCACTCAACCCTCAAATTATCGGTATATAATAATTCCGTCAGGACTAACTTAGGCATTCATTTCCAACCCCCGCTCCGGATCGGTGGCACGCCTATGTCCCGGAATCACAGGCGCGATCGGGCAACAACTGTGACGGATATCGACTCGAAGGGATGGGGGTCCTGTGACCAACCAAAAATACCAAAAGTCTCGTACATCTTTCAAAAACCTGATTTTTTGCAATCTTAGAAAGATTGGAGCAATATAATACACTATAAAACAACTGGGGAGGCCCCCGATGGATCCATTAAGCCAAGCCTTAAGAAATGTTTTTGCCAACCAATGACATATTTTAGTCAATTGAATACTTTATTTTGGCTTGGTGGGCATTGAAAAATGCCCGCTGTCCACGGGGAGTTCGAAGGACGGAGAGAAAGGCACAGTTTTTGCTTGGACGTTAGCAGGAGGGGTGTGTAAATTTCCCAGGGTTTTTTAGTGGGAGGGCGCCCCCCCCTCGCCCCTTGTTTTGGGCTTCCCCACCCCCCTCACTATAAAGTGACAGAAAATGCCAGATTTTAAGGATTTTTGGTCAGGATTTTCAAAAATTCCCGATTCGTCGGAATTTTTTGGTCCAAACTCGTCAATTTTAGTACTAAAACTTGATGTTTGAGCACTCTCTAGCTTAGCTACGCATAGCAGTATATATACGGAGAACACACGCAATTTTGTACCATATCTTTAGAATTTCTATCTCATTTTATTCCCCCCTTTTTTTCGCCTACAGAAAACCCAGTTTCCCCAACTGGTTGACCACATTGTACGTACGTATATACAAGAAGGAAAACGCTCTGGCCGAGCATGAACGATGCAATATGGATGACATTAAAGGCTAAGCGGGTAGAGGACTGGATTTTATAATATGGGAGGAGTAGGGACGTTTAAAAGACAAGAGGACTGGGCCATTTTACTGGGGTATATAGGTGTCGGACATGGCGATTTTGGAAAAGTAAGCATTACTCCCGCAAGAGCCCCCCCCCAAATTTCATAGAATAAGCCCGTCAGCATGTGCTAAAAAGTATCCACCCATAGCATGGGCGCACCCAGGGGGGGTTTTGGGGGTTCCGACCCCCCCCCCCCTTTTTGTCCGACCCCCCCGGGAATTTTCGGGGAGAAAGCAAAAATTGAGCTATTTTTAGTGCATAAAATTAAAAATTATGAAAATTTTTCGCGCCTGCGGCGCTTTTCTATCTCGATTTTTATAATTTTTCTCGCCTGCGGCGCTTTTCTATCTCGATTTTTAAAATTTTTCTCGCCTGCGGCGCTTTTCTAATTGAATTTTCAAAATTTTTCGGGCCTGCGGCGCTTTTCTAACTGAATTTAAAAATTTTTCTCGCCTGCGGCGCTATTATGTACAACGTTTTGGAACCTGCGGCGCTTTTTTACCTCAATTTTTCTCGCCTGCGGCGCTTTCTTATCTCCATTCTACTGAATTTCCGTGCCTGCGGTACTTTTCTATCTCGAATCTTTTTAAAGATTTCCATTACGGCTTTTTTCTAAATTTCAAAAATTTTCTCAACTTCTGGGGGGCTCCGCCCCCCAGACCCCCCGCGTCGGCTGCCGACGACTCCTAAATCTCGTCATTTTTGTGGCTCCCAAAACGAACTCTTTGTTGAAAACTTCGCCGCCGCCACCCCCCCCCCCTCCAGCGCAAACGTGACAGGCGAAGGCAAAAAATTTTTTCCGGCTCGACCCCCCTCTTTTCAAAATCCTGGGTGCGCCCCTGACCCATAGGTAGAATTAAGTCACTGACAAGAAAGTGCAAAACAGCTAAAAAGCGGGTTTTTGAGAATGAGAATTTGAAAACTTGTATGCCCAATATTTTACATCAATTGGCAAATTTCATGATTCTGAGCAACCTTGCTTCTTGGCACAATAGAGTACCTGCCAAGCATTTCAAGTTATTTTCGAAAAACCACAATTTCAACCTTTGAAGGGACCACTGAGTTGATCAATTTTACTGTCAAACTGCCTCAGTTTCAAGTCTTAATATTATAGTCTTTAGTGATGGGCACTGGATATCGGATATCCGATTTGGGAAAAATATCCGGATATCCGTGTATATATATAGCGCGGCGGGAAAAACCCAATCCGATATGCGGGAAAAAACCCATCCCCAGTGTAAGTCACCCATATGAGCTAGATCGGATTTTAATAGCCTATCTTAAAGAGCGTCCAAAACTACCCTAGAGGGTGTATTATTGTAGGTCCCGCTGCCTCCCAGCAAATTTTTTGGGCCTTGGAAATTTTGGTCCCAACATGGGGGTCAGGCAGGGTCAACTTTGGGGGGATACCCTGAACTACTGGAAAGACTTAGCCCAAAACGGATTACAGTTTCACAGAGGATATGTCTCGAACTTCACGATAGTGTATGCAATTTGGCTCTAGTGCCTGTGGTGCGACCTGGGGGTGACCTAGACTCGGCGGGAAAAAACCCATGTGCGGGGAAAACCCCCAAATTTCAAAATGAAATTTTTTCTAACCATTAGCAGCAAAGGAAAAATTCGTGCATTTCTTAGCTCAGTAGAGCCTCCTGATTAATTTGGTATAGATTTTACCTAAGGTTCGACCTTCCATGTGAGGTCCAGGTGGCCAAAATCTGAGATGGTGCCATTTCAAGCCAAATTTTCAAATTTCTCCAAAAACCGCTAAATTTTTCACTAAAATAGGTCGGTTTGGCTTTAAATGCAATAAAAACACGTTTCTATGTGATAGGATGCTTAAACTGCAGAAATTAAGCAAATTTCATAATTGTACTCAACGCCATAGGTGTATACCTTGAGAAAAAGTTGGGGGAGGCTGGGCTTTTTTAGTGGGGGGGGGCGCCCCCCCACTTTTTGGGTTCCCCCCCACTCGGCCCCACCCCCACTTTTTTGGGCTTCCCCCCCACTCACCATAAGGTGCCCAGAAAATGCCAAATTTTAAGGATTTTTGGTCAAAATTTTCAAAAATTTTCCGGCTTCGCCGGAATTTTTTCTCAAAAATCGTCTACTTTGGTACTCAAACTCGATTTTTGAGCACGTTTTAGCATAGTTGTAGCAGTATACGTAGAAAACAGTCTATTTTTACTGCAGTATTAGCATTTTTGGCCATTTTATTCCCCCACCGTTGGTCTTCTCCCCCACGCATTTTTAGCGATTTTAGACCACTTTGGATTCCCCCCCCCACTTTTGGCTCCCCCCCACTCTCCCCACCCCCACTTTATTTTCGCCTAGAAAAAGCCCAGGGAGGGGGGTAGCCGAAATTAGGGTGGGTGGGGTCAGCCGTTTTGAGGTGGGGGGGGACGGGTTCGGAAAAATCTAATTTGGGGGGGGGGGTAAAAAATTTAGAAAAAATCCATTCGCAAATTTGCTAAAAATCGTTATTTCCGACTAAAAATCAACACTATTTCTTCATTTTTGCTCATATATTCGAAAAAACGTGCATTTTTTGCAAAAATTTCAAATTTTCCAAACAATTTCGAATTTTTAATAATTTTGAGGCAAAATTTTCAAAATTTTGAGGGTGGGGTCTGGCAAATTTTGGTGGGTTGGGTCTGGCATTTGGCCATTTGGGGGTGGGGGTCTGCCTCAAAAACTTCGAGGGCATACATGTAGGTGTAATTGGGGGGAGGTGCGGGGGGGGTGGCGGGGGGGTTCATTTTTCCAAAACACCCCCAAAAATTTTTGGGGGCCCCCGGCCCCCCTAACTGGGGGGAGGGGGGCAGTCGCGTCGAAGGCACGAAAAATTAGCCGAAAATCGGGTATTTTTAGGGTAAATTCTGCAAAATTTTTCAAAAATGTCCAAATTTTTGGCTTAATGAATATATTATTGCGTGAAATACACGTTTTCAACAGTTTTATGGACTTTCTGACTCAATATTGACCATATTTTGGAGTTAGAAACATGTTGCAATCAAGTTTTCGAGTTTAAAGGCCCTGTCAAATGTTAAAATTAGTTAATGGTTGGATGTTTTTTGGCATTAGCAATGGCTGAAAATGCGATTTTTGGCATAAAAATTTGAAAAAATGTTTTGGGGGAGGTTTGGGAGGTTTGGGGGGTTTGGGGGGTCTTGGGGGGTTTGGGGGAGGTCCAAAAAGGGGGCCCACCCCCAAAATTTGGGGGGAGGGGGCCTCCCCCAACCCAAATCCCCGTTACACCTATATATGTTCGAGGGTGGGGTCGGCACTTTTCCATTTGGGTGGAGGGGTTCCCCCATCCACCCCAGGTACACCTATGCTCAACGCCTTCAGTTTATTTTATGACTATATATATACAGGCTTCAATACGAGCATTTACAAATTTTATTTTGCTTTCATAACGTATATATATACATCTATATCTATATATATATAAATGGGCAATGCAAGATTGATATATAATTGGTAGCTTCTGAAAGTGCTCTAGAATAAATCGTGGAAGTGAAAATTCAGAAAAGCATCTAATTCCCGTTTTGGTTTTCCCCTGATCGATTATACAACTCAATAACGAACTAATCATTTTAAACATTTGAATTGCTCAATTTTCCACGATTTATTCTAGAGCACTTTCAGAAGCTACCAATTATATCAATCTTGCATTGCCCATTTATATATATATAGTGTATATATATACGTTATGAAAGCAAAATAAAATTTGTAAATGCTCATGCAAACCCTGTATATATATAGTCATAAAATAAACTGAAGCGTTGAGCATAAGAATGGCTACCTGGGGTGGATGGGGTAAATGGGTGCGACCCCACCCTCAGACATAGGGTAACGGGTTGGGGAAGACCCCCCTCCCCAAATTTTGGGGGATTATTTTAAACCCCAAACCTCAAACCTCCCAAAACATTTTTCCACATGCCAAACATTTTGTGCCAGATATACATCAATACATTAACTAACATTTGACAGAACCTTTAAACTCGAAAACTTGATTACAGCATGCTCTAACTCCAAAATATGGTCAATATTAGTCAGAAAGTCCATAAAACTGTTGAAAACGTGTATTTCACGCAATAATATATTCATTAAGCAAAAAAATTTGGACATTTTGAAAAATTTGCAAAATTTGCCCTAAAAATACGATTTTCATTTTGCCTTCGTACGCATTTATATTTATTAGAGGCGGGAAATACTACTGTGACGGAAAACCGCCACCCCCCGCACCTCCCCCCAATTACACCTACATGTATACCCTCGAAACTTTGAAAGCGGACCCCCCACCCCCAAAATGGCCAAATGCCAGACCCAACCCACCAAAATTTGCCAGACCCCACCCTCGAAATTTTGAAAATTTTGCCTCAAAATTATTAAAAATTCGAAATTGTTTGGAAAAATTTTAAATTTTTTTTGCAAAAATGCGTTTTTCGAATAAATGAGCAAAAAATATGAAAAAATGTGAATTTTTTGGTCGGAAAAATAGCGATTTTAGCAAATTTGCAGATGGATTTTTCTAAAATTTTGCCCCCCCCCCCAAAATTACTGCAGTGTCCCCCCACCTCAAGCGGCGACCCCACCCGCCCCCGCTACTCCCTGGGCTCTGGGCGAGAGAGAAATTGGCGGGAGACGGAGAGTGAGAGTAGTGGGAGAAGTCAAAAAGTGATAAAATCGCTAAAAAATGCGTGGGGAGAAGCGGTGGGGGGATAAAATATTGGCCAAAAATGCTAATACTGCGATACGTATACTGCTACAACTTTAAAAATCGAGTTTAATGCCAAAATGGAGCGATTTTGTCCCGTGAAATTGTGGTAAAAATCCTTAAAAAATTGGCATTTCTGGGCGCGGTGGGGGGAAGCCAAAAGTGGGGGGTGGGGTGGGGGAACCCAAGGGGGCGCCCCCCCATTTCTCAGGGCTATCCACCTATGGCGTTGACTACAATTCTACTGATTTAAGCATCCTATAGAAACAGTGTTTTCATAAAATTGCTTCAAATAGGCCTATTTGTGGTAACTGGTAATGTCTCAGGTGTACCTGGACCTCATGGAAGGTCGAGCGCTTAGGTAAATCTATACCAGAGTAATCAGAGATTCATTAGAATTTTCCTTTGCTAATGGTTAGAAAAAATTTCATTTTAATTGGCACTAATAGTTTCCCTTGGAGATTACTTCAAATTAAAATTGCATCATATCGTGAAGTTCAGACACTATCCTCATTGAGCTGTAATCCGTTTTTGGGCTAAGTCTTTCCGAGTAGTTCAGGTATCCCAAGTTGACTACATGTTCGGGACAAAGTGCAAACTAATTTGCTTTAGACATTGTGACCTAATGTACACCCTCTAGGGTAGTTTTTGGACGCTCTTTAAGATAGGCTATTAAAATCCGATCTAGCTTCATATGGTGACCCTGAGGACAGGTTTTCCACCTGTAGTGAGTCCCACCCGCATGTCTCTGATATCCGGATATTTTCCCAGGGAAATATCCGATATCCAGTGCTCATCACTAAAGACTATAATATTAAGACTGAAATTTGAAGACAGTTGTTTTGGTAAATTGATCAGTGTTAAAATTGTGGTTTTCGAAAACTTATTAGGCAGATTTTCTATTGTAGGCTGGATTTGCTCAGAATCATGAAATTTGCCAATTGTGTAGATATTGGAATCATGCAAGTTTTCAAATTCTCGGTAGGCCAACATGTTTTGCACTTTCATCAGTGACTAATTCTACCTATGGGTCAGAGTCTCTGGAAATCAAAATTGAAAAAATTTTTGCCTTCGCCTGTTGCCGGTTTGCCGGAAATTCTGTCTGTGGGATTTTCAACAAAAAGAGTTCGACAAAATGACGAGACAAGTCGGCACCCAATTTCTGGGGCGGAGCCTAAGTTGAGGAAATTTTGAAATTTTGAAAAAGCAAAAGATTCGAGACAAAGTACCGCGAATTTTAAATTCAGAATGGAGATAGAGAAAAGCGCCTGCGAACGGAAAATTGAGGTAAAAAAGCGCCGCGGGATTCCAAAACATTGGCCACTAGCGCCGCGAGCGAAAAACAGAATTCAGTTAAGCGAATTTGAAAATTTTGAAAGTCAATTAGAAAAAGTGCCGCAATTTAGAAAATTTTAAAAAATCGAGATAGAAAAGCGCCGCAGGCAGAAAAATTATAAAATCGAGATGAAAAGCGCCGCGAAAAAATTTTCATAATTTTAATTTTATACTTTAAAAATTCAAGCTCAATTTTTGCTTCTTCGAAAATTCCGAGAATCGGACAAGGAGACCCCAAAACCTAGTGCGCTAGCCTTATAGTGGATACTTTTTAGCACATGCTGACGAGCTTATTCTATGAAATTTGGGGAAATTTGCGAGATGTCTTACTTTTCCAAAATTTTCATGTCCGACACCTATACCCCGAATTCGCAGTCTATTTATTCTTCGTCCCTACCCTCCCATGCCGTCAGGTCCTCTACCCGCCCAACTTGTGTCATCCATATTGCATCGTTCACGTTTTCCTTCTTGTATATGCATGCATTTTGTGGTCAACCAGTTGAAACTGGGTTTTTTCTGTAGGCAGAGCAAATAAAATGAGGTAGAAATTCCTAAAGGCCATGGTACAAAAAAATTGCGTGTGTTCTCCGTATATACTGCTATGCGTAGCTAAGCTAGTGAGTGCTCAAAAATCAAGTTTTAGTACCAAAATTGACGAGTTTGGACCAAAAAATTCCGACGAATCGGGAATTTTTGAAAATCCTGACCAAAAATCCTTAAAATCTGGCATTTTCTGTCACTTTATAGTGAGTGGGGTGGGGAAGCCCAAAACAAGGGGCGAGGGAAATTTACAAAAAACCGTGGGAAATTTACACACCCCTCCTGCTAACGTCCAAGCAACAACTGTGCCTTTCTCTCCGTCCTTCGAACTCCCCGTGGACAGTGGGCATTTTTCAATGCCCACCAAGCCAAAATAAAGTATTCAATTGAGTAAAATATGTCATTGGTTGGCAAAAACATTTCTTAAAGCTTGGCTTAATGAATCCATCGGGGGGCCTCCCCAGTTGTTTTATAGTGTATTATATTGCTCCAATCTTTCTAAGATTGCAAAAAATCAGGTTTTTTGAAAGATGTACGAGACTTTTGGTATTTTTGGTTGGTCACAGGACCCCTATCCCTTCGAGTCGATATCCGTCACAGTTGTTGCCCGATCGCGCCTGTGATTCCGGGACATAGGCGTGCCACCGATCCGGAGCGGGGGTTGGAAATGAATGCCTAAGTTAGTCCTGAGGGGATTATTATATACCGATAATTTGAGGGTTGACTGAGACCCCTTAAGTAGTAGAAATATATATGTGTACGTACTCAGATTTTCAGTCCAAAAATACTGGACTGCACTGGCTAGTTTTTTGGAAAGGGGAATATGTCGAAGCCTAGTAGTCAAATTGGCCATTTAGTTAAATGGCTAAACATTTTAGCCATTTATATAGTCAAATGACTAGCCCAGTTGTAATAGGCAGCGTGTTTGACTACTTGGCCAAAAGACTCGCTATATTTTAGCCATTTAGTAAAATGGCCAGAATGTTTTAGTCATTTAGTTAAATGGCTAGCAACTCATAGCCTAGTTGTAAAATGACAGTTTACAGCTATTTAATGACGATTATCCTTATATACAGTTTTTCTACTTCACTTTTTAAACTTGAAATATTACACTTGAATACAAGTATGTAGCTTCGTTTTATTTTTCAGTTTTTTAGCAAAAGAATCTAAGGACAACTTAAGAAAATGTCTATTTTTTAATGGTTTTAAGTTTGGGGTTTTTGTTCTGGCGAAATGAAAGTGAAAAATCCAAACTAGCGAATATTGACGAAAATCGACAAAATCGGCATTTTACTCAAAATTTTATTTTTTCTCAAATTTAGCTGCAAATAAATGCTGCAAACTTATATATTATATATATTTCAATACGTTAACGTTAACGTAGATTTTCGCTTTAAACTTATTTACATCTCGGGTACTTGCAGCAAACTGTGAGAAAAATTTCAATTTTGGGAAAATGCAGATTTTGTCGATTTTCGTCAATATTCTTTAGTTTGGATTTTTTCACTTTCATTTCTCTAGAATAAAAAGCACAAACTCAAAACCGTTAAAAATAGACATTTTCCAAAGTTGTCCATAGACTCTTTGCTAAAAACTGAAAAAAAACGAATCTATATACTTGTATTCAAGGCACTGGCGGATGCAGGATTTCGTGACGGGGGGGGGCGGTAAAATTTTTCCAGTGGGGGGTCTGGGGGGCGGAGCCCCCCAGAAGTTGAAGACATTTTTTGTTTTTGCAATAAATCGGTCTTCGGATCTTTAATTCTTTTTATACTAAAGAACTGAACAAATTTTTTAAAATTCTTGACCTTAGTAAGCAAAAATGGTAATTTTCTTCGAAAAATCGGATGCGTTTCAACCTTTTTCTTCACAAATGCAATAAATATGCGGTTAAAAATTAGAAAATTCGCGCCGAAGGCGCGAAATTTTTTGGTTTTTTGCCTTTTTTCCTCTTTCTCTCCTTAATTTTTCCTACCTTCGAATCGCGACGGGGGGGCCGCCCCCCCCGCCCCCCCTGGATCCGCCCCTGATTCAAGGGTAATATTTCAAGTTTAAAAAGTGAAGTGGAAAAACTATATATATAAGTGAAGTGGAAAAACTATATAAGTGAAGGATGATCGTCATTAAATAGCTGTAAACTGTCATTTTACAACTAGGCTATGAGTTGCTAGCCATTTAACTAAATGTCTAAAATATTCTGGCAATTTTTCTAAGTGGATAAAATATTTATAGCTAGTCTTTTAGCCAAGTAGTCTAACACTCTAACTTTTACAACTGGGCTAGCCATTTGACTAAATATCTAAAATGTTTAGCCATTTAGCTAAATGACCAATTTGACTACTAGGCTTCGACATATATAAAGCAGGCCTGATGCGTTTCCTTTTTTCTAACTGACCTTCAAAAAACATGACAGGAATTTGTAGGATTTTTTAGGCAAAAATTACCTTTTTTGCCTATATTTTTCCAAAAATTTCCGGCTTCTCCGGGGAACTTCTTTTTTCGATTTTTTAAGTATTTTACTTGATTATATAAGCGTGGGTAAGTGTTGAGCTTTGTTTGAGTTCTCGTCAGCATGGCTTGAAAAGTTTTCTGGCCTACTCACGGATTTGTAGCTTCCAGAATCAAATGATGAAAATTTAACGAATTTAAGCTTCTCATAACATTGCTGCATATATATATATAATGTTGATACAGGCTCGGAGTAAAATTTGTATGTCAAGATTCGGACGAGTGACGCAACGTCTCTCAAAAATGTTTCAAACTTTTATTCAGATCATTAGATTTGTCAAATTAAATATTTCGATCATTTATATTCTAGGTTCTTTTATCTTTGATATTTTCGAAGGTTTCTTAAGTTATTGGAACGTGAACTAATCACCATTTTTATAGGTGTTCTTTTGTGGTCATGGATAGTTTTGTTCCAACATGTGACGTATTTGGACTTTAGGAAATACATTTTTTAGAAAGAAAAATTTCTAAAAAATGGACAATATAATAAGTTAAATTTGATTAAAGTTAGAAATTAAAAACAAACTGTGTTAACCATGCGTCATTTAGGTGGGAGTTGCTCTTTCAATTTTATCGACAAACTTCACGTGGAAAAATTATTTGTGAAAACCCTTGAAAAATTTTTTAGTGGTGTTCAGGTTTTTGCCTTGTTTTGTTTTCCTATGATACGAGATTACAAAGAATGCGTGCTAATTTAGCGGGGCTATGTTTTCATTCAGTTACTCCGTTATAAATACTAAATCTGAATTGTAAAAGAACTTCCACAATTTCTCAAACAATTTCGAAATTGTTGGAAAGTTTCTATTTTCAGGACTATATACATGTTTCAAAAATTTTTCGCTGTTCGAACAACTTAAAGTTTTTCTTC
>JASAND010030337.1:0-20696 GCA_030248195.1 Trissonchulus latispiculum | reverse complement strand
TGTACTTCGTTCAGTTACGTACATTGTGCTCAGGAGGTATATGGAGGAGAAGGCTCGTGCGGAGGAGAAAGATCGCATCGAATATTTGGAAAATCTGGAAAGGCTTCGTCAGATTGAGGAACAGAAGAACAAACGGCTTGCGTATAAATATGATCGCACCTATGAAATCAATCAGGAACGTGAGCGTCAAGGCCTGCCTCCTTTGGAGATGGAAGAAGTATTCCCCCGCCGGTTAAACGGGCGCGCCAGCTCCGTCCAGCCTTTCCAGAACACGAAGAAGACAGGCAAGGTGACGCCAATGGTCAGGCCAAACGGAAACAACTGCAGCGATATCCTCAGTTCAAAGACAATTTGTCCTCAGTGTCCCTTCTGTGACAAGCGTTATAGGACAGATATTGGCATGCGAAAGCACATTGCCCGGAAGCATCCTGACTGCATAAACTTTGTGCAGTGTAATAAGTGCTATAAAACGCTTCGAGATGCGGACGAAATGCCGACTCACAATTGTGATCTATCCTATTTGTGCCTGGAATGTACTCCCATTCGAAATATGGTAACGGCTGAAAGGTTATTCCTGCATAAGTCCAAGTTTCATCGCGGGGAACTGTCCGGATTTCGCTGTAATGAATGTCACCGAAAATTTTTGACTCCGAAAAAGTTGGCCTTCCATCGAGAAATGGAGCATGTCCATACGCGTACCTATAAATGCCTGTTCTGTAATGAGTATTTTATTACGGAGCTGCAAGTTGCGTTGCATGAACACATTCATACGGGGAAGATTGCCTATGACTGCTCTATCTGTGATTATCGTTGTGCGAGGCAAGTTTTGTAGCTTGTTTTATACGCAGAGTTATTTTAATGGCTTTTTCCTGCAGGGGGAGGAGGAGGCTGGAGAGCCCCTCAGGCTTGGGTCCCCCAGGAGTCGGGCCTTCCCCCAGAACCCAAAAGTGCCCAAAATAGCGTTTTGAGGGTGACATGTTCCGGCTTCGCCAAAATTTTAGATCTTTTAGAGCAATTTTTAATCTTAAAATTAGGCTAAAATTGCATAATTTTTAGCTCGACAGCAACAAATTTTTAGCTATTTTCATCATTTTTCGATAAAATACCCGAAAATTCTGTGCCCCTCTCAGCCCCGGAGGCTATTTTTTTGTCCGAAACTTTTTTGCGAATTTTTACGCAGTCCTCCAAAATTTTTCACGGAATTTCTCAAAAAAATTGCGAAATTCTTATTTTTGAGAGTTTAAAAAAAAATAACTGATAACTGAATAAATAGTAATTTTAGTGTATTTAATTTTAAACACATTTTTCGCATTTACCGCACAGTATTAACCAAGCTACAGCTATTTTTCGAAAGTCTAAGCATGTGTAGGTGTGTTTTTACAGTATAATATATAAATTTAATAGTGCTGCAGAGAGAAGCGAGGGTCTGGGAGGCTGAGCCCTGATTTTTACCTGAATTTTAATTATTTTAGCTTTATCACACCTAAAATTAGTCATTTTTAGCGATTTTTAGCCCATAAAGCCCCCCTAAAAATTGCCTAGGAATAAGCCAGTAAAAAATTTGCGGAATTTCGCAGTTTTCTGCACCAAAAAACGGCCCCAATTTTTACTAGGAAAAAGCAAGTATGTTAGTTATGTGCATTATTTGGCTATTCTTTCATTCTGAAGCGGTTGTTCCAGGCAGACGAGGTTTTGAGTATCCTTCTTGTTTTGTCTGAGCCAATAAATCAGGGAGAAAGGAAGCGTACTTTTTCTGTAAAACGATTCATTTGCTCAAACGATTCATGTGCGCTTTACGTATGCGAGCAAACTCATGTTGGCAGTTACCATCTCCAAGTTCAGCGCATGTCTTTGTAGCGTGGTCACAGGATGACAGCGTAGAATTTAGCGCAGGCCTTTACCGAGACACAAGCTGGATAGCATAATTTCAGGATCGGATTGCGCGACATGACTGAGTATAAAACAGGAAGAAATCAGCAATGCTCTGCAAAGTTAGAAACCCCGCCGCCCAAGTTTTGGTTTTCGAAAAAATTATTGCTGACAGAATCCATTTTTCCCCTTTATCCAGTAGGTATATATTTTCCTTTTTTCCGATAGTCTCAATTGCTTCTTGATTGCTGAAAATGAGCAAATTTCAACGAATTAAAGCTGAATTTTATGCTATAAATCTACAAAAAATTAAGCAGCAGAAGGTAAGTCCAATGTACATAGGTGGGGGAACGAATTTGGGGGCGGGGTGTCGTTTATGGATAAAATAAGCCCGGCTATCTACTACTTAGTGTTCAATTGAAACATTATACATCCGTTTTATCTTGTACTCCTTCGATTTTCATGGAGTTTAGTGGTAGTAGACTGGCTTAAACAGACCTTAGTTTTCAGGGAATCTCTGTAGATAATTTTTGAAAGGAAGAGCACCTCTTCCCGAAACTACCGGTTCTGGGAAAATTATCTGAATTTTCTTTATCATGGAAAATTTCTACGATTATACACTTATAGCTGGTACATTTTTACCACATTATTGACAGTCTTTTGTGACTGGATCCTTTGAGCACGCTTGGTTGTTTCTCTCCAAATGATCTCTAGCTCATGAACATTGCTACATGTTAATGCTGTCTTTTGTAGTTCTTCATTCTGCCAAATTTCACACACCTCCCGTCCATGTATATATAATTGTTGTTATCTTCATTCACTTTTATCTTTGAGATTAGGAACTTCGTTCCTTTTGACAACGCCGTGAACTGATCTATATATACGTATACACTTTGATAAAGCTTGTGTTGTGCGCATTTAACAATTTCTTCGTACTTCTTCAGTTTTCCTGGTCAGTCCAAGGCTGTGGATTCTTTACAAAGGCGAATAGCTTTTGCTGTTGGGTGCCCATTGAAGCAAGTGGAAGATATCTCCAGTGGCTGTATGCAGATAGTATATACGTAAATGATGGTTAGAAGTAGTGACGAATTCATTCTATATCTAGGTTCTGGATTCTATCGAAATGTATATGTAACTCTTGATTGATCTTGATCTTGATTTTTATGTATGCTGACATTGTTTGTTGTTTTCAATGATAGTGCATTATTTCGTTTATTTGTTGATATTCTTCTTTGATACGTAGATGTGTAGTCCTTTTGCTTATGTATATTATGCTTATGTTTTCGATTGTCGTATATTTATCAGTGGTGCATCCAATGATTGACAATGATTTGATACGTGCGTTGTCAAGTCGTTTCAAACGCTGGATTTTCTATATATTATAAGTTCAGTAATTTCGTTCGCTGTTACCTAGTCTGTATACTGATTGCGGGTTCTGCACGGTGTCTTTTCTTAAAGTCATGTCATGGAGCAAAAGGAGTTTCTTGTTTTTAAGCTAACAATGCCATCAAAACTTTCCTTGTCTCCAAAATTTCCATTTAAAACCGTAAGTTAAGTTGTGATTGATCTAAATAATTACGTATTCTATTGATTGATTGCTGGACATTTTTATTGTTCTTTGTAGTTTATGTTTGATTAATATTCGAAGCGGGTGGCTTGAAACAAGAGTGCATGATTTACTATAATTAAGAGAAGCAGTCGCAGGTCAGCGCGCCACCTTTTTTGGGTTCTGAAATTGATAGGGAAACTTCTGCACCATGCACATTACAACTGTCTTGTTTCGAGATAACACTATAAAAATGGGACAAAATAGGTGGTGATTTGCAAATTGTCCAACTGCCGTTTGATTTATATACTCTATTAATAATGAAATCATGGATTCTTGTGTCGTGTCTAAATTAGCGGCTGGGTCTGGGATCGATTGAATTGTATGGTCGGGATTATTGATGGGTACTAGATATCCAGATATCCGGATAATATCCGATTTGAGAAAAATATCCGGATATCCGTGTACATTTCAGACAAGGTAATGAAAAATTAGGAAATTTTTGACTAAAATTTCAAAAATTTTAAAATATTTTTCAAAAATGCCTCTGAAAATATTTTTGAAACCAAGGTTGGGACTTGGTTGCACGATAGACATTCACAGCCTGCCGAAAAATTGATAGACAATTGACAATTTAACTGCAGAATCAAAAAATTTTCTTTAAGTTCAGTTTGAAATAGGCGGATAACCGGATATTCGGATATCCGTTAACAAGAAATAGGCGGATATCCGGATATGAAAAAATATCCGGTGCCCATCACTGGTCGGCATAATTATGTTTTGGCGGCAGGATGAGTTTCATCGACGTCACTAATCAGCATTAATTATATGATGATGACTTTATAACCAAAACATTGCCCTAACCGTAAGCGTTGGTTATTTGTTGCTTCTTGTTGCTTGAAATTCCTCGAAGTTTGTCCTTTCATTTGCTACGGTCTTTTTCCAGTTAGTCAACCAGTTTTAGTTCCATGTCCATTTAGTCAACTCTTTCAGGTCATCTGCACTTGGTCAACTCTTTCAAATATGCCTGCTTTAGTAATAGTAGAACAGGTTGTATATACACTTGCTATATACACAGCAAAGCTCTAAGCTCTTCAGTTAACTATATTAGTTTAAGCATATCTAAGTATGTCCATGTATAAGATTCGGCTGAAAATCGCTAATTAAGTAAAAGATTAAAAAATTATACTTTTAAAGATCGGACAATTTAATCTGAATTTCAAGTCAAAGTAATATTTGAATTTCAAGTCAAAGTAAAATTTAATGAAAGTGAAATTTAAAATTATCTACTAAGTCGGTGCTTTCCATACCAAAACTGGCATAAGTAGAGACAGATATTATAGGGATCGCTGCCGCGACCCTATGATAAGAATTAACTGGTTTTGAAAGCTAAAGCTGTGTATTATATAGTCAACGTAAGCCAGTCCCCTATGAGAGAAAATGACTGACCCGGAATAGAGTTAACTAGTGCGGGGATGACACGAATAGTAGTTGACCAACTGGGGATGCCTTGTAAAAGAGTTGACTATCTGGGGGTGAACTGAATCAGATTTGACTAACTCAGTACAACTCTTATAATAGGGCTTTAGTAAAGTTGAAAAAGTGGGCTACGCCTTTGTTATTCTCCTGTATATGCCGCATGTGTGATTTCTTTAGTTAATGGCTTGTGTTTGATTTCTGTTAGTTGGTTGAAGTTTATGGTAGTTGCTTTCAGTTTAGCAGAAGTTTGCTTTGTAGGATTTCATGGTTTATCTGATGGCAAATATTGAAGTAAACGTTTCTTCTAAGTAGGCTAGAAAAACTAAAGCCTGAATCTGGATCATGGTTTCGGTAAGTGAGCCATGATTCCAGTGTAGGGTATAAGGTGTTCCCACAACTTGAGCCTAAGCGTTTGGTTGTCACAAATGTGTAAACTAGCTGTAAAGACGTACCTAATTTTTACTTAGTTTAAGTTACACTTAATGGGTTTCAGGAACCTAGTTAAATTATATGGAAGTGACCGAACTTTTGTCTATGTAGATGTTTAGGCTGGGTTTTATACGCAATTAGATCAATAGCCAAAACTTGGAAACGCCTCCTAACGGAGTTGCTCATGGTGCGCAAGGAAATTGTCGAATGCTTTGCGCTAACGACAACCTCCGCAATCCCCATTCAAAACATTGGCATTTTTGTTCTGGAAAAGTTGCCTATTTCTTGCCGCTTGTCTACTTCCTACATGTTTATATTAGCTAGCATTTATTCGAAAGATCTTGCTCATTCATTTTCTCAGAAATCAACGGCCGATTGCACCAAATCAAATCGGACTAGCTCTTCTCAGAATAAAGTTATTCCGGAACAGCTATTCCTATTCTCATTTTATTCCGATATTCCGTTACACCAAGCAAGAATAGGATTAGCTGAGCCAAGAGTTTATAATACCAAGAGTAAAGGTGCCTTCATAGTCGGGAACGCAGGTGTACGCGCGTCGACGCGCGTCTACAAACGTCAATATCATTTTGCGCGCATCAACGCGCGTCGACGTGCGTCGATGCGCGTAAACTGGCATGCTACAATTGGGCGCGTTGACGCGCGTCGACGCTTCCAGTGCTAGTATAGCACCAGGACGTGATGTCACATTTGGAGGCGTCGACGCGCGTCGACGTGCGTCAACGCGCGTCGACGCCTCCAAATGTGACATGGCAGTGTAGCGCGTTGACGCGCTTCGACGCGCGTCTACGCACGTCGACGTGCGTCTACGCGCGTCTAGAGGCGACTGGGACTATGAAATCACCATTAGACACTCAGCTCTTCCTAATAGAATAAGCTTGTAATATGCTTGAAACATTAAGGCCGAAATCTCGGAGTGTTTCTCAGCGTGCAAACATACAGCGCTGATATTTTTTAAAAACGGGCGTTTTCGACAAATTAAGTACTATAACTTGAGCTAGGAAAATCGTACAGCAATAATTTTTATATCATTATTCATTACGTTGTGTAGAACGAGATCTTTTTAACGATATAAAAATTATGTAGTTCGGTTAAGGCAATCCCTCATAAATTCAGCAACAACTTAAGGTATTTCTAAGAAATGGTGAAATTACCAGAATTTTCGTAGCAAGGATGATTTATTGCCGGTTTTGTAATAGATTATCTAAACCGAACCGAACTATATAATTTTTAATAATAAATTATTGCTGTACGATTTTCCTAGCTCAAGTTATAGTACTTAATTGTCGAAAACGCCCGTTTTTAAAAAATGTCAGCTTGTATGTTTACACACTGAGAAGCCCCCCCCCGAGAGTTCGGCCTTAATGTTTCGAGCATCTTGCAAGCATATATATTCTATTAATTAGGAAGAGCTGAGTGTCTTACTCTTGGTATTATAAACTCTTTGCTGAGCTAATACTATTTTATTCTCAGAATAAATTAAGAATAGGTATACCTATTCTTATTTTCGTTTAACCAATCAAGGTACCAAACGGCATACTCAACCAATCAGATTGCACCGACCAGGACCGAGGACCGCAGGAGGACCAAGGGGATCAAAATATTTTTATCTCCAACTTTCTTAAAATGTTATAGGAGTTTTAAGGTCGCTGAACACTGAGCTGAAATCAGCTTTTCGATCCAGCGTTTGCTGGTTAAGTATAAGCTAAGGTTGTAAGCTAATAGCTTAGCGATTGCAGTGCTCGGACAGTTCCTACTTTTCCTACTTTTTCATATGTTCCTACTTTTTTCCTACTTTGGGTCAAAAATTCCTACTTTTTCCTACTTTTTTCCTCTGAAAGACGAAATCGGCCTGATTTGACTATAAATTGCCAAAAATCTCTGACTTAATAATAATCTGCATTTAGTTTTTCGATGTTCTTGACGACAACAATTGAGATAATCAAACAAAAATTTGCAGCATTAGTTGGCAACGTTTCTTCAGTTTTGACAGTTTTGATGGCGAATAAAATACAAAAATTTACAAATCTTCGGCAGAAGCTGTTACTGCGTTAGCTTATGTAGTTCTAAAAACGCTTAAAATTAGTAGTTTTCAGCGTTTGTTAGCAGTTTCTGCACAAAACCTAAAACTTCGGAACGTTTTCAAAACATCCCCCATTTTTGGTCAGCCATGAGGTCAACTACGAGCCCCCCATAAATTTTGGCCTAGAAATAAGCCAGGTAGTTAAAACAAAAATGGCTTTCACAAGGATCAGGGAAATTTGACCACTCACTCAGGTGTTGAGGTTACTCTCATAGAAAGTATCAAGTTGCTGAACGCTATGGAAACGTTTTACAAGCCTTCAAAAAGAATTTTTGAATTAGGGAAAGGGGGTTCGAAATGCCAAAAATGCTCAATTGTTGCTTGCTTTAGCTCAAATTTTGTATGGTGAGCAAGTTGGGCTCTGTGGCTCGCGTGTAGAATTTCAGCCCGCGTGCTATTTTCTATCGCCTAAACTGGGAAGGGTTTTACAACTGCAAAAATACATACTTTTGAACTTTTACATGATCGTCTAAAAATGCTTTAAGACGTATGAGGAATTAGGGTTGGTTTTCTCCGGAAAAAGTAGAGCGGAAAAACGTATATATATATATATACTTTTTTTCCGGTTTTTTCGACTTTTTCACCGAAATCCTAATTCTGTCAGAACGTCTCAATATTTGTTTCTATTACATTTGTAGCCTGTCTTAATGAATATTTCTGCATGTAAACGCCATATGAACACTTATCTTTTCGACTTATCCAATCTAAGTAATTGTAAAAAATTCTGTCCAAACGAAGTTTCAACAGACTACGGACGCAATTCAAAGTTACCTTAGTTTCTGGGAGCAGTGGGGAGCATAGGTTAACGCGGGGGGGGATCTGGAGGGGGTCCAAGCCCCCCCTCCCCAACCCGGACAAGGTACAAGCCCTATCGCCGTCGGGGACAAGAGGTAACAAGAAATGACCAAAGGGTAACCAAAAATAGCCGGAAAAATTAGTTTTTACACTAAAATTTCATAAAATTTTTGCTAAATTAATGTTTAATTTTTCGAGACAATCGGACAAAATTTTGAAATTTTTTCTACCAATTAAAGATTTTTTGCAAATTTTGATCAAAAATTGCAAATCTTATTAAATTTAACGTTAATTTTTGGAAATTATTTACAAATTAATTCTTGAGGTACAAGCCCCGCTGAAAATTTTTGTTCAAGATACTAGCCCCCATTCGCGCGCCCAGGGGAGGGGTTTTGGGGGTTCCGACCTCTCCTTTTTTTCTGGTTTACCACCCGGAATTTTTGGGGAGAAAGCAAAAACCGAACTATTTCTAATTCATAGCACTGAAAATAGTAAACTTTTCAATCTCAAGTTTTTAAGCTTTTTGTGCCCTCGGTACCTTTATGTTTTAATTTTTAACAATTTTGCAATTGTGGCGCTTTTTATCTGAATTTTTAAATTTTCCCGCCTGCTTTTGCATTTGCATTTGTGTGTAAATTCAATTTTAAACATTTTTGCACTGAGAGATAATTTTTAATCATTTTAAAGGTTGGTTTCCGTTACCGTTGCATAATTTAAAATATTATTTTTTATAATTTTAAAAATTTTCAACTGCTTGAGGGCAAAATTTTTTTCAGGCTCGACCCCTTCCTTTTCAAAATCCTGGGTGCGCTCCTGCAAGCCCCCACAATATTTTTTGGGGACAAGACCCCCAGGACCCGACCCTATGTTAATTCAACACTGAAGCCCACTGCCTGCATTTGCCCGCAAGGACAAAACTTGCCTTGTGGCAGATCTTTTGTAAATGGAAACTGTAGCAAGCGAACTTTATACTTACATCTAAAATCCAATGTTGTTAAAGAATAAACAATTATACATACGGAAAAATTATTTCAAAGTTCTCCTCACCATACATTAACAAAGAACAGTGGTCTGTTGTAACTAAGAGTAAAGCTGTTGGCTGAAGTGTTTAAATTGACCAGTTGATTGCAAAAATAATGAGTTTCTCGAATTGACAATAATACTTCATAAAGCTGAGCTGTTTGTGAAAAATTAAGAAAAGTCCGGGCTTCAAAATAAAGCAATTTCAAAGCAACGTTAATGATTTGTAAAACATGAACAAATTTTGAGAAAAATCGCAAAAATTTAATTTGAACAGTTCTAAAACTTAACAGAATGATTGCATTTTCCGACTTTTTTCCGTTTTTCCGACAGTTCCCAAAAAAAACGGAAAAACATTTCTTGGGACATTTTTCCGATGCCCAACCCTACGAGGAATTGATTGGGCCATACGAAAAAGCTGCTTAATGCTGTTTAGATAACTTGCTCGACAAAATCTGTTATGAAGTCTGAAAATTCCTACTTTTTTTTGTCAAAATTCCTACTTTTTGTTCCTACTTTTTCCTACTTTTTTGAAAAATTGTTCCTACTTTTTTCCTACTTTTCCAAAATTGCGATGTCCGAGGCCTGCGATTGAACTTTATTCTCACATAAATGTTGGTCAACTTCAGTCACTTATTGCAATAGATTAATCAAACCTTAGATGGTTTGGATCAATTGAACTTTATCCCCCCCTAAAGACCCAATTGAACTTTATCCCCCCCAAAATTAGAAGGTGTCTAGAAATTTAAGTTAAAGGTTTCTGCATGCTATACTACTGACATTAAAACTTCAGCGGGAATATGCTACATTACGTCATAGCATTAAAAAACTGAAAATTCAGAAACTTAAAAAACTTAGTATTTATAAAATTTTTTAGGTTTTATGCATTTTTAGCTGTTCCTAATCTTACTAATGTAATCGTTCCTAATCTAATCTTAAATAGATATTAACTATCTTAAATATTTAGTGAAAATAGTTAATCAAAGCTTACATTCATTTTTCCATACAGCTTTTTGTTAGCTCAGTATATACAAGCTTTCATGCAATGTTTACAACTTTAGCTTACACAAAGCTAATGAAAAGCTGGATTGTAAAACGAACTTCAAATGTGCTCAGAACAGAATCTATGAAAGCACCGTGAATCAATTATTTTAACAAAGTCGATAAGCAAAAACAATTTTTGTTGACGTTGTGCTTCCAGTTTAAGTGTCTAAAAATTTTAAACATTTAAGTTATGTCCATTTACCATGAAACCTTCCTTAAACCAGCAACAAACGACAATATAAACTTAATTTGAAACACGTCAATGAATGTTATTAATACAAAGTGTCCCCAATTGAACTTTATCCCCCCCAAAAGGGTTGGGGGGGATAAAGTTCAATTGATCCGATGGTTTATACATCGTTGGAATGATCGAGATATGCTCTATTTAATGGTTTAAAGGAGTTAGCTGTAGCTTGCTTCTATAAAAAGTTACGCTTAAAAGACTACCAAAGTCACAGCTTTTTGCCAGTTTTGGTATGTAGCTTTTAAGCTTAACTTTTTATAGTAGCAAGCTACAGCAAACTCCTTTACACACCATTAAATAGAGCACATCTCTAGCATTCCAACTATGTATAAGTCATGCTTTAAGGATGGTTGATCTCTTGCATTGAAGTCATTGAAGTTAACCAACTTTTTTGGTGGGGATAAAGTTAAAAGGATCCAGCTTAGCGTTTGAGGTGGTGGTAACGTCTATCGCAGTCATTTTCAAAACGTTATATGTATTTTCTTCAATTTAAGGATTTAGGGATAGCAAATGTATGATGTATATCATTTTAAAGCTTGAAATAATTGATCAGACTTTGACAACATGCTGACCTGCTGAGTCTTGCCGAGGGTCGTTTTTCGGCACTTATGTAGATGGGGGGGGGACAAAAATTTTGCCTTGGTCCCCCTTATGGTTCGAAAAAATTTTTTGTCTCCGATTTGGCTGAGAACTTGCCCCTAGGGTAAATCGAGGTCGCTGATTTCAAAAATCGAATCGAGAGATCGATCCGATCGATCTATCAATCAGTAGAATCGATCGATCAAAATCGATCAAAAAATTTTTTGTCTCCGATTTTCGCGAAAAGTTGCCCTTAGGGTAATTCGGGGGTGCTGATTCCGAGTCGAAATTTCGATACGAACTTCCAAAATCGAGTTATTGACGAATTTTTGAAAAATCGATAAAAATCGATTTTTGCGGGCGCAGGATCGATTTTCACGAAATTTCTATTGCAGATTCGGAACCAGCACCCCTGAATTACCGTAGGGGCAACTTTTCGCGAAAATCGGAGACAAAAATTTTTTGATAGATTTTGATCGATCGATTCTACTGATTGATAGATCGATCGGATCGATCTCTCGATTCGATTTTTGAAATCAGCGATCTCGATTTACCCTTGGGGGCAAGTTCTCAGCCAAATCGGAGACAAAAGGTTTTTTCGAACCATAAGGGGGGACCACGGCAAAATTTTTGTCCCCCCATCTACATAAGTGCCCGTTTTTCTTGGTTTTCCAGATGAGAATTATACATTCAACAAAAACCAGGAAAAATGAGCCTCGGCAATAGTGCGAAAAATGTTTCTGTGAAATAGTTTGCCGTTTGATTGGGCAGTTCGGAGTGTCACGGTATGATTCTCCTCCTTGCAAATTTTCCGACCTGAAAAGCTGCAGCGGTGTGGGTTTTTTCCCGAAAAATTACACCGGTGTGAATTTTGCACTGATGCAAGAAATAATGCAGATTTCAGTAAATTTAGTTTGGCTCATAATTGAAGCAATTAATTATATATATACTTTGAAAATGCAATATGATTAGTGTAATCCGAAAAAATATTTGTTCATTATTATAATAGTTCGACTGAGATACTAAATTAAATCTAAGTATAAATATAATTTCTTGATAAACCAGAAATGTTGCAGCGTTATTTATGGGTCTTGTCTCGATTACCCCCCCCACCACTCAAAATCCTGAAAACTTGACCAAATGAGCTGAGATTTGGTATGGGTATGTTTTCGACTTCGCTGAGTTCAAATATCGTAAAACTTTTTGATTTAACCAAATTTGAGTTTTTCAATTTCTAAGGGGGAAACCAAGGGAAACCGAAATTTTTTGTCACCGATTTAGCTCAAAAATTGTATGCAGGGGTTTTCGGGGTTGTAGAACACGAGTCTGAAGACGCTTTTTCGATTAAATTTTTCGTTCGCTCAGTATAATCTTAGATCTAAAGCTTAAATCCTTTGCTTATACTGCGCTAACGAAAAGCTTACTCAAAAACGTACTTCAAATTCGTGTTCTAAGACCCGGAAAACCCCTATATACAACTTTTCGGCAAAATCGAAGACAAAGTTTTTTGGTGTCCCTTGATTCCCCCCCCCGTCGAAATCGAAAATCTATACAATAAAGTTAAATCAATTTGAATCATCATTTACATAGATGACCTTTTGAACTTTACAATGACACTCAACATATGCCTACCAGTGATGGAACCGGGTCACTTAGGCTTGACCCGGTGACCCGGCTGAGCCTGACCCGGTGACCCGGTTTTCCAGAAGATTCCAAAATCTGCAAAAAAGTTTTGATTTTGCCAAAGAACGCTAAGTTTTTGGCTTAAATGTTCCATCACCACCCCGAAAAGAATAACTATGACATACATTTGTTTGCTCTAGGTTTTTTAAAATGCATTTAATGGTAGCTGTAGCATTTTGTAAATTTATGCAGAACTTAGTTGCAAAACCAATAATTTATCCAACTGCGAAATTTTGCAGGGTCTAATATGAGTACTTGTCCAAAAACACGGAGTACTTTAAAAATTTTTTTCATTATGTATATGTCGTAGTAATTTCTGTATTCAGTAAATACTGTATTTACTGGCCGATTTCAGTAAATACGGTATTTACTAGTAAGAATGGTATTTTCTTTATACTTCCTATCTTTACACGTAAATACCATTTTTACTGAAACTCGTCCAGTAAATACTGTATTTTCTAGTAAATTCTGTATTTTGCCTTAAATGCCTTTGTCTTTGTGTGTGGCTAGGGGTTCAAAGGGCAAGCCGACGTCATATTTAAAGCCAAACGATAGGTCATAGATTATCACAATGTGCAAAGGGGGTGCATGAAGATAAACCCCAGACGTTAAAAATATTAGCTTACAAAATTAAGAAATTGTTTTAATTTTAACACATCTTTTAAAATCAAGATAGATTGTATGTATTATATATATATATAATCATAATGAATTACGGTTAATTAAAATGAATACGTTACTTAATAATTTTAATCCTACTTACTTTTCGTAATTTAAAAATACACGAATAGCGGTTTAGAACTAAGTAAACTTATATATACTGTATCTTAAATTCTGCATAAAATACAAAATTTATTAGAAAATACAGAAAACGTATATACGTGTATAATACATGTATCTGTTTTGATTATAAAAACTGCTAAATTAAAATTTCTTAATTTTGTAAGCTAATATTTTTAACGTCTGGGGTTTATCTTCATGCACCCCCTTTGCACATTGTGATAATCTATGACCTATCGTTTGGTTTTAAATATGACGTCGGCATGTCCTTTGAATCCATAGCCACAAACAAAGACAAAGGCGTTTAAGGCAAAATACAGAATTTACTAGAAAATACAGTATTTACTGGACGAGTTTCAGTAAAAATGGTATTTACGTGTAAAGATAGGAAGTTTAAAGAAAATACCATTCTTACTAGTAAATACCGTATTTACTGAAATCGGCCAGTAAATACAGTATTTACTGAATACAGAAATTACTACAACATATATATATTATTGCGTTAAATTAAATTAAATTTTAACTTACTTTCAACGTTTACCTTGGTTGCGAAAATAATCTGCAAACCATATTGTATTGAATAGAGTTATGCAATAATGATGAAACTTATAAAGCTAAAGCTAAAAAGCTAAACAATAATTTGGACATTGAACAAAAATTTTAGCTTGGTAAGGCAAAAATTTCTAAAATTTGAGGTAAATTCAGAAAACCGGGTCAAGACCGGGTCACAGCGCTTGACCCGGTGACCCGGTGACCCGATCCAAAAAGTACCCCGAACTGACCCGGTGACCCGGTTCCATCTCTACGTGCCACTGTGGAATTAGAATTTTTAGTTACAATCTATAGGTTTTTATAATCTACACTGTGCCACTGTGGAACTAGAATTTTTAGTTACAATCTCTAGTTTTTTTTATAATCTACAGCTAAACAAATCTTAATGACCCTCATTTTTGGTCACCAAAAGCGACCGAATTTAGCGACTTTCGGCAGTTCGCTAACTTCACAAAATAATTAAAAGTTTTTGAAGACCTGGTTCAAAATTGTAATTCCACAGTGACATAGTATCTGTTTAGAGTTTTAAAACTATACAAATGTTGCACAGTATCTTATATCAGTTTCGAGTTTTTTGGTGCAGAATTATAATCGACACTTTTCGATTTCCTATTTCGACACAGCAGACCTCTGCTTGCATTTGAATTTTTCTCTTAGTGCCCCACCCCAGTTGCTTTCTTGATGTGGAGTAGTGCTATATCAAGTTTTATGGCTGTATGGCGCTGAATAATTGCATATCGCAATTACCCGAGGCGTAGGCAAGGCTAAGGTGAATTTTCTCAACAACCGGAGCAGATGAGACTTAAATTTGATATTATTTAATTTATTTTATTTTAATTTTACACAACCTTTGAGCTATCTCTTGTGTGGTCAAATCAGTATAAGCCAAAAAAGATTTTGGGGGTTAAAAACGACCATTTTATCTTTTAATTAATTAAATTAATAATATTAATTAATTCAATGAGGAAATTAGTTTTGTCAAAATTACTGCCAAATTTTACGGAGAATTTTGAATTATTTATACTCAATCGATTTAGTCCTATCGCTTTACTTTCTACTCAACTTATACAATCTAATTGCACATTTTATTAATGCCTATTAGCTGGAGTTCGTTGCTTTAAGGGGGGGGGCGACTAAACTTTTGCCCCGACTTTGTCCGATTGGCCTACTTTTTGGCAAAATTAAAGAGGATGGGTGTGGTCAAAAAAATACTTGGTCGTTGGTTCTTAGCTGCCTTCCAGCCATGTGCAGCCGTCGCGTTTATGTGCCCGACCACCCCTTTTTCACAACAACCAACATAATTAATTAAAAATCTCTGCTGGATGCAAGACCCTAGCTTCAAGCTTGTCATTGGCCAATATGATTTGGCACATGTGCCCCTATTTGCGGAAAAATACTAGATGTCTGTATCTTATCTGCATCTAAGGGAATTACTGTTCAAAGTTGAAGTTTCGGCAAAAATTTGAAAATTTTTGGCTAACGAAAGGAATATTTTATTACTGGTGCGAGCTACAAGGCTGTAATTTGGCATAAAAGGAGACCCTATGGGAGTACTCATTTGTGCCAAATGGCAAGAAATTCTGCCGCGTGAAAAATTTTTTATGTCAACTTTAATCTTCAAAAATTGCCAAAATCGCCTTTTTTGGGCAATCGTACCCCAGAAATCGAAAAAATCAAATTTTTTGAAATTAAATTTTTTTGAGATATTTGAACTCAGCGTGGTCGAAAACATACCCACAAACGATTTCAGCTCGATTAGTGAAGGTTTGCGACTTCTATGGCTGCAGAAAGCCTTTACACAGGATCCGACAGACTGAAAATGGCGATTTTGGCAATTTTTGAAGATTAAAGTTGACATAAAAATTTTTTCACGCGGCAGAATTTCTTGCCATTTGGCACAAATGAGTACTCCCATAGGGTCTCCTTTTATGCCAAATTACAGCCTTATAGCTCGTACCAGTAATAAAATATCCCTTTCGTTAGCCAAAAATTTTCAAAATTTTGCCGAAACTTCAACTTTGAACAGTTATTCCCTTAGATGCAGATAAGATACAGACATCTAGTATTTTTCCGCGGATAGGGACACATGTGCCAAATCATATTGGCCAATGACAAGCTTGAAGCTTAGGTCTTGCAACCAGCAGAGATTTTTAATCAATTATGTTGGTAGTTGTGAAAAAGGGGGGGTCGGGCACATAAACGCGACGGTTGCACATGGCTGGAAGGCAGCGGAGAACCAACGACCAAGTATTTTTTGACCACACCCATGCTCTTTAACTTCGCCAAAAAGAAGGCCAATCGGACAAATTCGGGGCACCCCCATTTTAGTCGCCCCCCCCTTAAGCTAGAGATTTGGCCGACGAACGTATTTGGCAAAACTTCGATCATTTTATTTTAAACATCAATTTCTCAAATACTACCCCATGGATTTGAGTAAGCTATGGCAGAAGGAACAGAAAAAGACCTTGAGCCAAATCCATAAAATTTTCCTCGACCGACATGTCCTTCATATCATGGCACGGAAAAATTTCGCCCCATTCTATAGTTTTGAAAAATCGATACTCAAAGTTTGATGATCTATATAGTATATTTAGTTAGTATGTCAAAAAATTTGGCTGGTTTTTTGCAAATTTTGCTTTGTTCGTATTTACTGATTATAAGCTTTAAAACGGCGTGTCAAATTTTTCCAACTCGCAAAATTGCGAAAGTTTATTGCGTTTCAAAATTCCCCTCACAAAAGGATGCCACCACATTAAGACCTTACGACAATATTAAAAATTCAATGCAACAGCGATTGCACGGTCAAATACCGCAAGTGGGATTATATGGGATTGGAAAAAGCCAGTTCGGACAAATGGGATGGGATGGGACGGCGAATTTGAAAATCTGGTGGCATGGGATGGGATGGGATCAGAGAATTCGTCCCATTTGCCAACGCTGTACGACATATATATTACAGAACACTTCCCTAGACTTCTCGACTTAATTCTAAAACACTATAAGGGCATTATTTGTTGTAACTTTGCAATTAATTCATTGTGTACTGTATTGACTTTTGGCAATACTTTGAAAATATTTTAAACGTTAAGTGTAGCGACTTTCAGAACAAACTTTTCTAAAACAAACGGCACTATTTTCTTAACTCTTTTGCAGATATGCACAATAGTACAGGCCATTTTTGAAGAAAATCTGCGAATTGTGAGTTTGTTGTTTTCGGCTTAGGTGTCACACGCTTTTTACTAACATAGTAATGTAAATTTAGCAGCATCTAGCCTTCGATAACTTTCATGGCACAACTACTGAGTGGTCATATTAGGTAACATTATAGAAAATAGCTTTTTATGAAAAAATATTTTGTTTAAATTGTTTAAAAAATTATTTTAAAAGAAAGAAAGAGTTTCACAAGAAAAATAAACGAACAATTCGGACAGCTTACAATTACAACAACCAATGGCAGTGTTAGGTGCTGTCAGCAAAGTTTATAATAATAAATTTTGAGCTTTGATATTTGATTTCAGTGACTGCACCTTTTTTGCATTATTGTCGACCAAAATGTTTTATCCCCTCCTCCCTTTGAAAACTTATTATTTCAAATTTCTAAAATTTAAATTTTTGTTGCAGGTCGATCAGAAATGTACTCAAATGCTGAAATGCAGAAATGTACCCAAATTTGGACTAACTAGTTTAAGTTTTGTGAAAGTTACGCACAGATGGGCGTCTTCGTTTGTATGTGCCTAAATTTTTCCCTTAAAATGTGCTTAGCTAAATTGTTTTATGTCCAGCCAAAAAACGAACACAAGAACCGACTGATTCTGTAAAAATTACGAAAGTTTTGGTCTGAAAACTTTTAATTTCAGACAGTAAATTTTGTTCCTGTCATGTCCAGAATTTTGATGCGTAATTTTATTGAATATATATACTATCCCTAATGGCAGCGTTGCTTGGAATAATGAAAGCTACCAATAATATGTGCTCAACTAATGCCCAGACGAAAACAAGTAGAAATAAAATACGTATATAAGGATATCTTTGGAGAAACGTAAAATTATGTATGCTAAAAATAAATAAAAATTGGCTCCTTCAGGTGAAGATTTGACTGTGCTTTTTAAAATGTTGTGTTTTTTTAAAAATGTGTGTAAAAACACAATAAAAATAAATTACAGTGGCCTATAGGGAGTCCGGAGTTCTTCAAAATTCAATTTTTTATGAATTTCGGTAGTCGCTTTGGGTATAGGGTTCACCCTACCAACCAGGACGCTAATGCGACTCTATCAACGGTAGTTAGGACAGGAGGCGAGAACTTAATTTTTAATACTTCTACCTTCTAAACTGTTTAATACGTACTCATACGCTTCCTTTTAAACTTTTGGATTGATTGATTGGATTTGCCGTGATTTAGTTTGGTTCATTTAGAGCAATAGAAATTTTAATTTTCAAATTTCTTCTTCGTGTATGAATTGGCCAGTAGTGACTTGTAAATCCATTGTGAATTGCTATACAGATTCAGCTAGGCAAATTTTGTTTTATTGATGTTAAGTTGTGTACATGATTGAGGTATGTTTTAAGCTGAAGAAATCTCAAACAAACTGACTGGCAAGTTGCAATCCTATAGGTGGTGCCAATTTACATTGAAAACTACTTGGGTTGCTTTTCGTTGGCATACTGTCAAGTAGTCAAGTAAATATATACCTACTATACTCACCTTTAAGCTTTGGAATCGTTAGGTTAAATAGTCTTATATAGCTGTTTAATTTCTGTGATAGTGTGTAGATTTTAGATATGATTCTATTGAATGATAGACATTGTTTAAATGACTTGACTTTTTATACTTCGATTTTGTTTCTGTTATTGTATTTGATACGGAGGTGTTTTGCTTGTAACTGTGCTTTATAGGAGTTTATTTAGTATAAAATGTTTGTTTTGATATTATTTATTACGTAGGTAACGTATTCATTTGCTCAACGTAATCTTAATCTCCGTTTGTGAAGTTTTTGTAAAGATGTGTCAAACAAGTTTATGGATTGTATATATATGTTGCTTCTCTGTTTTATTGCCTCATTCAGGGTGTTTTTGTTATTTTTTAGTTTTATTTGTTGAGAATCTGTTCAGTAAACGCTTTAAGAACGGAATCTTCAGCCTTTCGTGGAATTACGGAAGAATTTTGTCTCTTACAAAATGTTTTTAGTTTCGATATGCAACCTACAATTTCAAATCTGTCGCTGAACATTCATGACAAGCTTGGATTTTTGCTTTAAAGTCGCGGTTCCCTTAATACATACACTCTTTTTCCCAAGGCTATAACTTACTTAATGTATATCAAGAGTTAAGGAATCAGCCACATCGTTTTGGAGCTCTGTATCTTTGCGTTGTTTGATTCTAATAGCAAAACTTATGTATCTGGCTTATATTCTTTAGTGGCTGGCTATCTTAGTAAACGTAGCCACAATTTTTGACCAAATCTTTCAGGGAAAATTTGTAAAACAGAAATGGTCAGATAGGTATGTGTTGTTGAGATAATTTACCAGGGACGATTTTTTGGTCTTGTCAAAACACCGTTTCAGTTGGCAAAATTGAGCATTTAAAAGATTTTGAAAAATTCAGTTTACACAAAAGCGAATTTATACGTATAACTTTTGTGCTAATTATATAATCTACGAAAATTTATGACTGTACAATGCAGAAGGTGTGTTATTCTTGAAGTACTCTTCGACTATATATACACACTTTACGACGGGAAGATTTTGCCCCATTCTGAATTCGGACCCTGCCACGGATCAGCGTAGTCGGCTCAACACATTGACAGACCTATATATATACCTGAAGACAGGGGGCACTCATGATTTTGAAAAGAAGGGTGGTTCGAGTCGAAAAATTGTGTTTTCTTTAGCTAAGCGCGTTTCCGCTAGGGGATGGGGTGACGGCAACAACAAAGGGTTTCGTGTTGCTGCAGCAAAGATGACGAAATTTGGGAACAGTCATCAGGGGGTCTGGGGGCGGAGTCCCCGAGAAGTTGAAAAGTTTTTGAATTTATGACAAAATCCGTGATGGAAACCTTTAAAAAATTTTAATAAAAAATTGAGATAGAAATTTTCTGTCATGGAAAATGTATAATAGAAACCTTGAAAATGAAATCTTGATGAGCTTAGAAAAGCGCCGCAGAAGCTAAAATTTTTAATAATCGAGATGGTATGGTGCCGCAGGCGCCAAAAATTAATAAACAGCTATAAAAGCGCCACAGAAATTCTGTGTAGAAATGCAGGTGACATTAAGGCAGACGCACGTCGAACACCTTTCTAGCTTTCGCATAGAACTTAACCAATTGAATTCAAATTTGGTGTGGATGCTTTTGAATACATTCTCATCAATATGTAACAATTTTAAAATTTTGAAAAGTTTAAATTGTTAAGTTTTTCAAGGTGGGCCATGGGGAACCAAAACATTGTCTTCCATTTTGCTAAAGGTGCATGCGAGGTTTTCTGGGGCATGAGCACGAATCTGAAGCTAATTTATTGCAAAAGATATACGCTGTAGCAGCAGCTTAACTACTTGACTGGGTTTCATAGACTTCTCCTGGG